>OVAY01000567.1:0-52135 GCA_900406395.1 Kernera saxatilis
GTGGTATATAGAGGTGTTGAGAGAATGTCCAGAGATGCACGATGACGCTTGATCGATGGTTTGGCTCGATGTCTTGCTGCATATTCATAGCAGATGAGATCCGTCCGATGCTGTTTTACCGGCAGTTGGATAATCAATCCGAGAAATGATAAATTTTTCCGGCGCCGATTACCGGTTGCTCGGAATATTCTCCCGAGGCAAGCATCCACCGACAATCTTTTTGGAGTGATGGAGATATGTACACGTGGCATGACACCTTCTTCATCAGAAGGACGTGTGTCCATCGCTGAGACTCACTTATCCTTATCCTTATCTACTCCTTTTGGGCCACATTTGTGTTTAAAAAGCCCTTTTATTTTCAATAAGCCCAATTAGTTTTGTTTAGTAGTTATGGACCTGAATTTTTTTAGTAGGTAGAAATGTTGTATAGGACCAACTATTTGTTGGCTCGTTCCAGTTAGATCGATTAGTTGGACTAGCTGATTAATCGATTTCGCCGGGAGATATCCAACGATGTGTTCCATTCGTAGGAGATGATATTCGCTTTGTTTTACAAAGTTTTTTTCGATGGCCTTCCTATTTACTGGGTTATATTCTCTTCATTGAGAATTAATAGGCCTTTACTCTTCTAAGAGTGTGGTTCTCGTTATTCTTCTAAGAGTGTGGTTCTCGTTATCGAGATTTTAGTTAGTTTAATGGCACCCCAGGTTGAATTCTATGATGTACTTTTCCACCTATTAATGAAAATTCAGTTGTCGACAAAAAAAAAAAAAAAAAAAGNAAAAAAAAAAAAAAAAAAAAGGAATAGTGGAATACACGACCAAGTTGAAGACATGCAGAAATTAGTCGAACCCATGACACAAGAATGATGATATTTTCGTATTTTTTTATTAAGTAGTTTGATTCTCAAAAGATTATAAGTCACTTAAATAGTAGAGTCAAACAATTCATAGAATCATTTTAAGAAATATTTTACATGACAGAATCAAAAAAATATTACACGAAACGAAAAATTTAAATATTTTCATGATCTTTAAATGCTGGCTTTCCGAGGCTCTGTTTCATTTTCTATACTTGCGGGTCATTGCTCTAAGAAAATCCAGGTCAATGGTCGCTGTATCCAATTTTGAGACAAGCCCTGCTCATTCAAAAAGTCCCACACCTAAGAAGATGAAGAAGGGGAAAATCGAAGAGAAGACAAAGACAGTACCGTTCTACAAATTGTTTTCTTTCTCAGATTCTTCCGATGTGTTGTTGATGATCGTTGGTTCGATCGGAGCTATTGGAAACGGTCTTGGTTTTCCGATAATGACATTATTGTTTGGTGATCTCATTGATACGATTGGTCAAAACCTCACCAACAACGACACTGTTGAGATAGTCTCCAAGGTTAGATTAGAACCCAAAATGAAACAATCTTTCAAGTTTTTTTGTTACGCTTACTTTGTTGTGTTTTGTTTTTCTTCGTTTAGGTTTCTTTGAAATTTGTCTACCTTGGACTTGGGACACTAGTAGCAGCCTTTCTTCGTAAGTAATACTTTCTCCGCTATAAATTAAATGTCGTTTTAGCATTATATTTTCGTTTCACTTTTCACATTTTTAATGTGAATTTTGGCATAAATACCTAATTTAATCTCAAGTGGAAAGTAATAAAAAATAGAACATAATACCAAAAATATAGAACATGTTATTAATGTGTGTAAAAAATATCAAAACGACTCTTATTGTAAAACAGAAAGAATATAAAATTAGTTTCTTTTTGAAGAAGAAAAGCAATTTCGGTTCTTTTTCCCCTTGTTTTAGAGGTTGCTTGTTGGATGATTACGGGGGAGAGACAAGCTGCAAAGATAAGGAGTTTATATCTGAAAACGATTCTAAGACAAGACATTGGATTCTTCGATATTGAAACAAACACAGGAGAAGTTGTTGGTCGAATGTCTGGTGATACTGTTCTTATACAAGATGCTATGGGTGAGAAGGTAAACAAACGAAGACTGCAAAAAAAAATAAAAAAGAAACTTTTATAATAGATTGAAATTACAAAAGTTTCGAAATTTGTTTGCAGGTGGGGAAGTTTATACAGTTGATTGCAACGTTCTTGGGTGGATATGCTTTAGCGTTTGCGAAAGGATGGTTACTTACATTTGTTATGTTAATCTCAATTCCTCTTCTAGCTATGGCTGGTGCAGCTACGTCGATTACGTTTACTAGAGCTTCTTCTCAAGAACAAGCTGCTTATGCGAAAGCATCAACTATTGTTGAACAAACTTTCGGATCTATTCGAACCGTAAAAATTCTTCATTTCCCTTTTCCTTGTTGATGATGTTCATCAGAAAAGTCGAAACTTTAAAAACAATTTTTGCGTGTTTTGTTCAGGTTGCTTCTTTCACGGGAGAGAAGCAAGCAACGAGCAGCTACAGAGAGTTGATAAATTCGGCCTATAAATCGAGTGTTAAGCAAGGTTTCTCTATGGGTTTGGGTTTTGGAGTTATGTTCTTAGTGTTCTTCTGCAGCTATGCTTTGGCTATATGGTTTGGTGGAGAGATGATACTCAGAAAAGGGTATACAGGTGGTGCAGTGATCAATGTAATGATCATTGTAGTCGCGAGTTCTATGTGAGTAAATGACATTTTATTTTGAGTCTCAAGACAGTTAAAACGGTTAAGTTTGTGATTTTTTTTTGTTTCTTTCTTTGTATAGGTCTTTAGGGCAGGCAGCACCCTGTCTAACCGCATTTGCAGCTGGTCAAGCTGCAGCTTATAAGATGTTTGAAACGATCAAAAGAAAGCCGTTGATTGATGCTTTTGACCTAAATGGGAAGGTTTTAGAAGATATTCGAGGCGAGATCGAGCTAAGAGATGTGTGTTTTAGTTACCCTGCAAGGCCTAAAGAAGAGATTTTTGGCGGATTCTCTCTGTTGATTCCGAGTGGCGCAACTGCTGCTTTGGTAGGAGAAAGCGGGAGCGGCAAATCAACTGTGATCAGTTTGATTGAAAGGTTTTATGATCCAAATTCCGGCCAAGTTCTTATTGATGGTGTTGACTTGAAGGAGTTTCAGTTGAAATGGATTAGAGGAAAGATTGGACTGGTTAGTCAAGAACCGGTTCTGTTTTCTTCAAGTATAATGGAGAATATCGGGTACGGGAAAGAGAGCGCAACGGTCGAAGAGATTGAAGCAGCGGCGAAGCTAGCAAACGCGGCTAAATTCATCGATAAGTTGCCTGAGGGTTTAAAGACAATGGTGGGGGAACATGGAACTCAGCTCTCAGGAGGGCAGAAACAGAGGATTGCAATCGCGAGGGCCATACTTAAAGATCCACGGATTTTGCTGTTAGATGAAGCCACAAGCGCTCTTGATGCGGAATCCGAAAGGGTGGTTCAAGAGGCTTTAGATAGGGTAATGGTGAACCGGACTACTGTGATTGTTGCGCATCGGTTAAGCACAGTGAGAAATGCTGATATGATTGCTGTGATTCACCGTGGAAAGATAGTTGAAGAAGGTAAATGAGTTACAAAACTGTTTAGTATTTCTGGTTTTCTATGTATATACTTTTTAGGGTGTTTGCTTTTACATTTGATTATGTTTTACATTTTAGGTTCACATTCGGAGTTACTCAAGGATCATGAAGGGGCTTATTCGCAGCTTATACGGTTACAAGAGGTAAACACAGAATCAAAGCGATTGGAGATTTCTAATGAATTGCGCGACGGATCACCAAGAGGAAACGGCAGCAATAGGAGGCATGGTGATGACTCTGTTTCCGATCTTGGTTTACTTGAAGAACAAGCAAACACTGAAATGCCTCAAGAACAGTCCCAAAATGTGTCGATTACTCGAATCGCTGCTCTAAACAAACCGGAGACTCCGATTCTCATTCTTGGAACCTTAGTATGTGCAGTGGACGGCACTATATTCCCGGTTTTCGGGTTCCTCTTTGCCAAAGTAATCGTGGCTTTCTTCAAACCGCCTCATGAGCTGAGGAGCGATTCAAGATTCTGGTCGATGATATTCGTGCTTCTTGGTGTAGTTTCTCTGATAGTGTATCCAACGCATATGTACTTGTTTGCTGTAGCTGGAGGGAGACTGATTCGGAGGATAAGATCAATGTGTTTTGAGAAAGTTGTCCACATGGAGGTTGGGTGGTTTGATGAGCCTGAGAACTCGAGTGGTGCCATGGGAGCGAGGCTCTCTGCTGATGCAGCCATGACTAGGACTCTTGTGGGCGACTCGTTGTCTCTACTGGTCAAGAACCTTGCGTCCGCAGTGTCGGGAATGATCATAGCTTTCGCAGCGAGCTGGGAATTAGCGATTATTATCTTAGTAATGATTCCTTTAACAGGAATCAATAATTATGTTCAAGTTAAGTTCATGAAAGGCTTCAGTGCTGACGCAAAGGTTGGTCCTTTTTCTCTAAATGAATTTTCAAGGGTTTAGGCCTTTAGGGTTTGTTACTTGCTCAAGAAGAAACTCAAAGAAATTGTTTGCAGACAAAATACGAGGAGGCGAGTCAGGTGGCGAACGATGCAGTTGGGAGTATAAGAACGGTTGCGTCATTCTGTGCGGAAGAGAAAGTGATGGAGATGTATAAGAAACGATGTGAAGATCCGATTAAATCTGGGATTAAGCAAGGATTAATCGCCGGATTAGGGTTTGGTGTCTCCTTCTTCGTTCTTTACTCTGTCTACGCTACTTGTTTCTACGCAGGTGCTAGATTGGTTAAAGACGGGAAGACAACCTATAACGGTGTCTTCCAGGTGCTTTTTCTTCTTTGGAAATCTCTGTAATGGATCTTGAGGAGAAAGAGGATTGATGATTTTGGATTTTTTGCAGGTTTTCTTGGCGTTGACGATGACAACAATTGGGATTTCTTCAGCGAGTTCTTTCGCTCCCGATTCATGTAAAGCTAAGGGTGCTGCTACTTCCATATTCAGAATTATTGATAGGACATCGAAGATAGACTCGAGAGATGAGTCGGGAATGGTGTTGGAGAACGTAAAGGGAGATATCGAGCTTTGTCACATAAGCTTCGCTTACCAAACTCGACCTGACATTCAGATTTTTCGTGACCTTTGTTTCTCCATTCGTGCCGGAAAGGTAACATTTTTTGTATATAAATTATAAAACTGAGATTCTTCTTTACATGTCCACTCTTTTTAACTCTTGTGATTAATTATTTCAGACCGTTGCTTTGGTCGGAGAAAGTGGATCGGGTAAATCTACGGTGATCTCGCTGTTACAGAGGTTTTACGATCCGGATTCGGGTCATATAACTCTAGACGGAGTTGAGCTCAAGAAGCTGCAACTGAAATGGCTGAGACAACAGATGGGGCTTGTAGGGCAAGAGCCTGTACTGTTCAACGACACGATACGAGCCAACATTGCTTACGGAAAAGGCGCCAAAGAAGCAACCGAGGCTGAGATTGTTGCTGCCTCCAAGCTCGCTAATGCCCATAAGTTCATCTCTAGTATACGACAGGTACCTAGGAGAAATACCTTAAAATACCCTTAAACAAACAACTTTTGAGTTACAAAAATATAAAACTATCTTGTAAAATTTCTAGAAACACCACAAATTTTAGGATTTTTAAAGTATTTTTGAAATTTACTCTAATCAGAAATTTTATGAGCAATACAAAGATTATTACTTACTATGCAAGTAAATTAAATTCTTTCTTACTTGTTTTTAGAGTTACGACACGGTGGTGGGAGAGAGAGGGATACAGTTGTCGGGAGGACAGAAGCAGCGCGTGGCAATTGCACGCGCCATCGTGAAAGAACCGAAGATTTTGTTGCTGGACGAAGCGACGAGCGCCTTGGATGCAGAATCGGAGCGGGTGGTTCAGGACGCGCTTGACCGAGTGATGGTGAACCGGACCACCGTCGTGGTGGCTCACAGGCTTTCGACAATCAAGAATGCTGACGTCATCGCCGTCGTGAAGAACGGCGTGATTGCGGAGAAAGGGACGCACGAGACGTTGATCAATATCGAAGGTGGTGTTTATGCTTCCCTCGTTCAACTTCACTTGACTGCTTCTGCTTCTAATTGATACAAACAATTAATTTTTTTTTTTTTATAAACAATTTTTTAATTTGTAATTTTGAGTTTTAAATTTAAACCATAATCTTTCTGTATGGTTCTAATTTTAGCGGAAATTCGATGAATGAACCTTTTTTATTTTATTTAAGCCCTCAAAAATATATTTCGATCTAAGTTGGTTGTCCATTACTTTGTACTAATATTTTTATTTAAATATGTATAAACTAATGAAAATCTATTTTCTTGTGAGACAATACATTAGAAAAAAAAAGTTACCAAAGAAAGACTTTTTGATTTTAATATTTCTTGAATCACACGGTATAGAGAGTACCAGTATCTGAACGAGGTCGCTTGTCAGAACTTAACCGTTACGTTACTTGTTTGTTCTGCCGTTGGAGAGATTCTGGAACCGACGTCGTTTAGTGCCACGTCATGGAGTGTGCTGGCGTTAGATTTTCTAACCAATCGAATCTTACAATTTTGCCAGCTAGGCAACCATGGTAAGTGGAATGACCAAGAGTTGTATCTTAATTGTTAATATTTACGATACTGCCACGCATCGAGTTAAAAGAAAATGAGGGGAGAAAATAAAAATCGAGAGGGGAAATGGAGACTGGTGAGATCGTAAGCTAGGATTCAATGCGAGTCAAAAATTCGTCTACGAATCCAACAATTTCTTCCCAAGTTCTCGAATTATCTCTCCGATTAGGGTATCTCAATTCTCATTCCCGCTTCTGCTTCAGATTCTTGTTTTCTCTTTTTGCCCTAAACTCTCTGCCTGATTTTGTGATTTGCCTTTCGTTTTTATGTCTACTTTGGGTTTCTTATAGTGTAGATTTCAGTTGATATACACTTGTGAGGATTTCGGATTTTCGGTGGTAGGAATCGGGCCTTGGAAGTGGATTTTAAGAAGTAAAGGAACAAAACGAACTGGTGATTTTGCTTGGTATCAGTTAAAAGTATAACTTCGCAATTGTCTTGTATATTTTGATTTTGGATTTTTTGAGCTTTGTTTTTCTTTTTAGTAGGGAAGAACTTTGGGGATAATAAGGATTGTTTGTTGAAATTCTTTGCAGATTCTTGATCCGGATTTGATCTGGGCAGAGTTCAAAGCTGTTCAGCTTGTGGATTGTGATCTTACGTAAGTTGAAATTTGGAATCCGATGGCTAACTTACCACAGAGATCGGTTAATTACCCGGGCACTCTCACTCCTTTAGAACCAGATAGACCATCACCACAGCCAGATAGAACCCCGGTTCCTCATTCTCCTCCAATAGTAGCTTCACCTACACCTCCTAGGTATCCTCAACCAAGTTTCAGGCCTGATCAGATGCCTTCACCTTCCATGAAATCCCCAAATCTGTTGCCACCTTCGAATGGTATCAGAACCGGGAGCCCCATTCCTCGTTTAAGTACTCCGCCTGGTCCTTTAGTCTTTAATACTCCGGTCAAACCAGCTGCTGTGCCTTTCCGTACCTCTCCAGCTACTCCTCAGCCTATGGCATACTCTTCGGCTACGGCTTCTTCTTTGCCTGTATCTACACCTTCCTATTACTCAAACGGGTCATCAGCTGGATCGCAGCGTGATCTTCCAGATGTTGTTAGAATGGAGGAACCAATAGCTGCAGACTCACCTTATGTTTTGTTTTCTGCAAATAAGGTATTTTTCTTATCCTTTCAGTTTGCATTTTGGGTTTGCGTAAGCCCTTTTTTTCTCCCAATTTCACTTGCTATTTGTGTCTTATCCAACAGCCTGCTTGATCTTTTCTTCTAATCCTCGTGAGTGCCTGCTATTTGAAATTTCTATATCGGCATCCATCACTATCCATTTGTTTTGTTTTTTGTCATGTAGGTTTTAAAGCAGAAGAAGCTTGCAAATGTTGCTAGCTTGGGGTTTGGAGCTATAGTTTCTGCGGGGAGGGAGATTAGTCCTGGTCCTCAGATTATCCAACGTGATCCACATCGCTGTCTGAACTGTGGAGCGTATTCTAATCCCTACAGCTCCATATTAATTGGTTCAGGCCAATGGCAGTGCGTCATCTGCCAGAACATGAGTGGAAGTAAAGGTGAATATGTGGCTTCGACCAAGGAAGAGTTGCGAAACTTTCCAGAACTTTCGTTGCCTCTGGTTGATTATGTTCAGACTGGTAACAAGAGACCTGGGTTTGTTCCTGCCTCTGATTCTCGGACATCTGCACCTGTCGTCCTTGTTATTGATGAGTGTTTAGATGAACCACACCTTCAGCACTTGCAGAGCTCTTTGCATGCATTTGTAGACTCGCTTCCACAAACTACCAGGCTTGGGATTATACTGTATGGTCGTACTGTTTCGATATATGATTTCTCTGAAGAATCCGTAGCTTCAGCCGATGTTATTTCTGGTGCAAAATCACCATCTGCAGAGTCGATGAAATCGCTGATTTATGGGACTGGTGTTTACTTGTCACCAATGCATGCATCACTAAAGGTAGCACATGAGATATTCTCGTCCTTAAGACCATACACGTTGAATATTCCTGAAGCATCTAGAGATAGGTGCCTTGGAACTGCTGTTGAGGCCGCTCTGGCTATAATCCAAGGGCCATCAGCAGAAATGTCTCGCGGAGTGGTCAGAAGAGCAGGAGGTAACAGTAGAATCATTGTTTGCGCTGGTGGGCCCATTACATATGGTCCTGGATCAGTACCTCATTCAATGACTCATCCAAATTATCCATATATGGAAAAGACAGCCATAAAATGGATGGAGAATTTGGGACGTGAAGCTCACAGACACAATACGGTTGTGGACATATTGTGCGCTGGAACTTGCCCTCTCAGAATTCCTGTCCTGCAGCCACTTGCAAAAGCTTCAGGTGGTGTTTTGGTTCTTCACGATGATTTTGGTGAAGCCTTTGGTGTGGACTTGCAGAGGGCGGCCACTAGGGCAGCGGGCTCTCATGGTCTGCTTGAAGTACGGTGTTCAGATGATATCCTTATCACTCAGGTGATTGGACCTGGCGAAGAAGCACATTCAGAAACTCACGAGACGTTTAAGAATGATGCGGCTCTCTGTATTCAGATGCTAAGTGTCGAAGAAACACAAAGCTTCTGTCTCTCGATGGAAAATAAGAGGGATATCAAAAACGATCACGTCTTTTTCCAGTTTGCTTTCCATTATTCGGATGTTTATCAAGCCGATGTGTCTCGGGTAATTACATTCAAATTGCCAACTGTTGACAGTATCTCAGCATATCTTCAGAGTGTTGAGGACGAAGCTGCTGCAGTTCTCATCTCCAAGAGAACTCTTTTAGTAGCAAAAACTCAAAAGGACGCAGTCGATATGCGTGCTACCATAGATGAAAGAATCAAAGACATTGCTTTGAAATTTGGATCGCAAGTGCCAAAATCAAAGCTTTATAGCTTCCCCAAGGAACTATCCTCCCTTCCAGAACTCCTCTTCCACCTTAGAAGGGGTCCTCTATTGGGAAACATCATTGGTCATGAAGATGAAAGATCGGTGCTACGGAATCTGTTTCTAAACGCATCTTTCGATCTGTCCCTTCGGATGGTAGCGCCACGTTGCTTGATGCACCAAGAAGGAGGCACATTCGAGGAACTAGCAGCGTATGATCTCGCTATGCAATCAGATAAGGCTGTTATTCTTGACCATGGCACAGATGTATTTATTTGGTTGGTAAGTTTTAATGTTCATGCAGCCAATAATACACTTGTCAGAAGGCTTTTCGCTAATCTTTCTTTTTCGTTGATTTAGGGAGCCGAACTGTCTGCTGATGAGGTGAAGAGTGCTGCGGTTTTAGCAGCTTGCAGAACGTTGGCTGAAGAACTAACTGAATTCCGGTTTCCAGCACCGCGCATTCTCGCATTCAAGGTTCTCTAAATATCAGAACCTCATACGCATTTCTCAGAACATCATACTGTCTCATTATTGCGATATCTATCTGATAATCCATGGAAACAAAACTGAAATCTTGTGGACATTGTTGTGTAACAGGAGGGAAGTTCCCAGGCTAGATACTTTGTTTGCCGGCTTATACCAGCGCATAAAGATCCTCCGTATGAGCAGGTAAAAACAACGAAAATCCCAAGTCCTCGGAGCTTGATTCATTGTTTGTTTGTTTGTTTTTCTCCCTTTTGAATCCAATATTTGTGGGGATTATATTGTGCAGGAAGCAAGATTTCCACAGGTAAAATCATTGTCGACGGAGCAAAGAAGAAAACTGAAGAGTAGGTTTATAGAGTTTGATGAAGCAAGTTTCTGCGATTGGATGAGGAGTTTGAAAGTAGTGCCTCCTGAGCCCAGGTAGACAATAGTCTGCTACTCTTTTGTTCTTGGGTACTGTATTGAGTCTTTTGTTTTTAGGATTTCTCTTTTATATGGTTCTCCTTAGTGTTCTGAATTGAATTATATACTTTTTTTGTTATAACAACAGCAAAATAAAGTCTAGTCTAGTGATGATGACCGTTACTTTTTTTTACCATTTTATTGTCGATGTTTAGTATAATGACGTGTGTTGTATAATCTGGATTCAAATTCAATAGTGTATCTCTGTGAATTGTAACATTAAAAAAAAATAAACAAAAATACTTGTGAAAACATGATAAGTAGATGACGTGGCAAGCAGAAGGTTATCCACCAGAAATTGGGTTTGGGGGGTATAAATGTAATTTCAAACACCTTATCCCCAACGTCTCAATTCTCTCTCGTGCTCTTCACTCGGACGACACACGAAACCCGGAAACCAGAGTTTTCGGGTTTTTTTTTTTCAGCCGGGCTGTTGTCGCTTCCGCCGGCGATTCTCTCGGTTCGCCGTCGAAGATGGTGTCACCACTCTGCGACTTTCAGTTTCTAAACCACCGCCCCTCGATCTCACCTACAGCTTCTCAGTTCGTGATCGCGGAGGGGAAATTCATCCGGCAGAATCGTCTTCTGAGCTCTTCGCCGTTTTTGGGAGCCAAATTCGGAAACGGATTCAATTTAGGATTATCCGGATGTAGTAGCTGCTCTCGGCGGAGGAGCACGAGTGTAAATGCTTCCTTAGGCGGTCTTCTCAGCGGAATTTTCAAGGGTTCTGATAACGGAGAGTCGACGAGGCAACAGTACGCAGCCATAGTCGCCTCCGTTAATCGCTTGGAGACGGAGATTTCTGCTCTTTCGGATTCTGAGTTGCGGGGGAGGACTGATGCGTTAAAGCAACGGGCTCGGAAAGGAGAATCCATGGATTCACTTCTGCCTGTAATTTTCCAATCTTTCATTTCAGTTTGTGGTTTGACATTAAAATCTTGCTTAAACTGTGGAATTTCTAATTGCAGGAGGCATTTGCTGTTGTGAGAGAAGCTTCCAGGAGAGTTCTCGGACTTCGACCTTTTGATGTGCAATTAATAGGTAACACAATCTCTGTGGACTGTCACTGTTAACCTTGTTGGGTCAACTCTCTATTTGGTCTAATTGCAGGTGGTATGGTCCTTCATAAAGGAGAAATAGCAGAAATGAGAACTGGTGAAGGAAAAACGCTTGTAGCCATTTTACCAGCTTATTTGAATGCGTTAAGTGGGAAAGGTGTTCATGTGATTACAGTCAATGACTATCTGGCTCGAAGAGATTGTGAATGGGTTGGTCAAGTTCCTCGGTTCCTTGGATTGAAGGTTGGTCTAATCCAGCGTATGTCTCTTTCTCTAAACTCCTTGTTTATGTCTCTTTCTCTTTTCGTCTCTTAAATAGGTCAAAACTTACTTCCGGAATGATCAATGTAACCATTATTCATATACTTTGTTACTTTGGCAGAGAATATGACACCTGAACAAAGAAAGGAAAACTATTTATGCGACATCACATATGTCACCAACAGTGAGCTTGGATTTGATTATCTGAGAGACAATCTTGCCACGGAAAGTAATTCTTGCTTTATTTTCTCCTTTCTTTCTGGATTATATGAATTTTCTTTGAATGTCTTTGCTGAGTTAGTTACTGAATGTACAGAGTGTGGAGGAGCTCGTCTTGAGGGATTTCAATTATTGTGTAATTGATGAAGTTGATTCCATACTTATTGATGAAGCAAGGACTCCTCTCATTATCTCTGGGCCTGCAGAGAAGCCTAGTGACCAATATTACAAAGCTGCAAAGATTGCTTCAGCCTTTGAACGGGATATACATTACACTGTAAGACTCCTCAGTTAGTCTTTTTGTTGTGTGAAATTATTTGGTGAAGTTGGCCATCCATCTTCCGAATTCTAGCTGCTCACTTAGTTTTTGGTGTTGCAGGTTGATGAAAAGCAGAAGACTGTTTTACTAACGGAACAGGGTTATGAGGATGCAGAAGAAATCCTGGACGTGAAAGATTTGTATGATCCTCGTGAACAATGGGCATCATATGTTCTTAATGCCATTAAGGCAAAAGAACTTTTCCTCAGAGATGTGAACTATATTATTCGAGCAAAGGAGGTTCTTATCGTCGATGAGTTTACTGGTCGTGTAATGCAGGTACTTGTTTATATCATTTGCTTATTGATATGGAATATTCACCTTAGTAAGAAAGAATTATCACTATTTACCATTTTTGTGATCTAAGTGGCTACGGCTGAGAAACATTTTCAGGCCACAAGAAAAACATATTGAAAAAACAGTACGTGTAACCCATTGAATAAGTTCTCTTTTGCAGGGAAGACGTTGGAGTGACGGACTACATCAAGCAGTTGAAGCAAAAGAAGGCTTGCCAATTCAGAATGAATCAATTACACTGGCATCAATTAGTTATCAAAATTTCTTTCTGCAGGTTGGTAATGGCTACTTTGCACTTTTTTGAGTAAAGTTACTTCGAAATTGTAATGCTTAATTTCTACTATGGTGTAGTTCCCAAAACTTTGCGGGATGACTGGCACTGCATCGACCGAGAGTGCAGAATTTGAGAGCATATACAAGCTGAAAGTTACAATTGTACCCACAAATAAGCCCATGATAAGAAAGGTTTGTCTGATATTTTATGTTTTGAACTTGTACCTCAAAATTCAGACTGGTGGTTCTTTGGAATTAGTCTCCATCGGAAGACCTAAAATGCATGCTTGTAGACCTTCTAATGAGATCTGTTAAAGTGAGAAAATGTTAAGCATCCATGCCAATTCTGAAAGCACTTGTATGCTGTACCAGCTTTCAATTTTGGTGGTGTGTTTTTTCGAACAAAAATGTTTCTCTTTCCCAGTCTAATACCTTTTTAAATCACTTGCAGGATGAATCAGATGTGGTTTTCAAGGCAGTCAATGGAAAATGGCGGGCAGTAGTAGTGGAGATTTCTAGAATGCACAAGACAGGTAGGGCTGTGCTAGTTGGTACAACCAGCGTCGAGCAGAGTGACGAGCTATCTCAACTATTGCAGGAAGCTGGAATACCTCATGAGGTAAGGCTTTCATGTAATTTTGATTCAAAAAAAAATCTTCGGCATTTATCTATGTAGAAATTAATGGTGTATGTAAAGACAAACCAATTTGAAAAACTAAACAAACGATATTCACTGTCCAAGAAAACTGACAGATGATGTTATGTATATGTGGTACAAAAAGGTCCTCAATGCAAAACCAGAAAATGTGGAGAGGGAAGCTGAAATAGTAGCACAAAGTGGCCGTTTAGGGGCTGTAACAATTGCCACAAATATGGCAGGGCGTGGGACAGACATAATTCTTGGTGGAAACGCCGAGTTTATGGCACGTTTGAAGCTCCGAGAGATACTTATGCCCAGGTATCATGCATACAGCACTTTTAGATGTAATTAAGATTAGAAGTACAGTAAGCTTTATTTTAAGTCTCTTATAATATATTTTGTGCACATCAAATAGATCATCCACCGTTGAGTTCATAATTTCTTTTTACCTGAAGATTTGTTATGTTTTGACTGTTCCGACAGGGTAGTAAAGCCTACTGATGGTGTTTTCGTATCTGTGAAGAAGGCCCCTCCCAAGAGGACGTGGAAGGTTTGGCCTTTTCAGAGTCTCTGGTTTTGGTTTAAAGCATGGGATTCTAATGGTTACACCGAGCTAAGTAGACAGAAAACTTTACGATGCAGGTGAATGAGAAGTTATTTCCATGCAAATTGTCAAATGAGAAAGTAAAGTTAGCTGAGGAAGCTGTACAATCTGCTGTAGAGGCTTGGGGCCTGAAATCCTTAACTGAGCTTGAAGCAGAGGAACGTCTATCTTATTCTTGTGAAAAGGTGAACAACTGCGAAATTCTGGAACTCTATCTTATATGTTGAAATAGAGCTATCTGAGTCATCGATCTTCGCCCTTTTTCCCCAGGGTCCTGTCCAGGATGAAGTCATTGGTAAACTGAGGAATGCATTTCTTGAGATAGCTAGAGAATATAAGGGCTATACGGATGAAGAAAGGAAAAAGGTTGGTTCTGTTAAAGCAGAACAGTATCTGAATCTCTGTCAAGTGTCTGTTGTTGATATTTTATTGTCCTGAATTGCTGCAGGTTGTGGAAGCTGGTGGACTCCATGTGGTGGGGACAGAGCGGCATGAATCACGCCGAATAGACAATCAGGTTTCCTTAAAATGTTTGTTTCCAGGAAAATTATGATTGATTTTAATTTCCTTTTCCAGTGGAACAATTCTTCTTGAATCTGTTTTGGTGCCCTCATACAGTTGCGTGGGCGAAGTGGCCGGCAGGGGGATCCTGGAAGTTCCCGGTTCTTCCTCAGTCTTGAAGATAACATATTCCGCATTTTCGGGGGAGATCGGATTCAGGTGACCGTTTGTGTCTACAATTTATTCATTCTTCTGGAGAATATACACCATAAATGTAGCTGCCATTCAACTCTTAGGGTATGATGAGAGCGTTCAGGGTGGAAGACTTACCGATCGAATCCAAGATGCTTACTAAAGCACTAGATGAAGCTCAGAGAAAAGTCGAGAATTACTTCTTTGACATCAGAAAGCAATTATTCGAATTTGACGAGGTTCTCAATAGCCAAAGAGATCGTGTTTACACAGAGAGAAGGCGTGCTCTTGTGTCAGACAGCCTCGAGGCTCTGATTATCGAGTATGCTGAATTGACAATGGATGACATTCTAGAGGTAAGCCGTTTGTAATTGATGTCAGTGAAACAAGTTCTTTTATAACCAACTGTTTAAACTCGTTTTATCATTAATAGGCGAATATTGGCCCGGATACTCCAAAAGAAAGCTGGGATCTTGAAAAGCTCATCGCGAAAGTTCAGCAGTAAGAAATATATTTCTCTATGAGAAAACAATTTCACATAGATACATTTGTTTAAGCTCTTAAAACTTCCAAATTCCAATCTCTTAGGTACTGTTATCTGTTGAACGATCTCACTCCGGATTTGCTGAAAAGCCAAGGATCAAGTTATGAGGGACTGCAAGATTATCTCCGTGCCCGTGGCCGCGACGCATACTTGCAGAAAAGAGTAAGTTAGATGGTTTCTAAGCCTTTTTCACATTGGTACTGTGTGTTTTTTGGTTGATTAAGCTAGTTTTCGATTCTCAGGAAATCGTGGAGAAACAAGCACCGGGGCTAATGAGAGATGCCGAACGATTCTTAATCTTGAGCAATATTGATCGGTTATGGAAAGAACACCTTCAAGCACTCAAGTTCGTGCAACAAGCTGTCGGGCTTAGAGGATATGCGCAACGGGATCCACTCATCGAGTATAAGCTCGAAGGATACAATCTATTTCTGGAAATGATGGCTCAAATACGAAGAAACGTTATATACTCCATATATCAGGTTCTTGATTAATTCGAAATCTCTACTTCACCACACATACATTCACATTCATCACTCATTCACCTTTGATTATCGTGCCAGTTTCAACCAGTGATGGTAAAAAAGGACCAAGAGAAGAAGTCTCAGAACGGGAAACCGAGCAAACAAGCAGATAATGTTAGTGA
The DNA here is from genome assembly GCA_900406395.1 of Kernera saxatilis. Taxonomy (NCBI): domain Eukaryota; kingdom Viridiplantae; phylum Streptophyta; class Magnoliopsida; order Brassicales; family Brassicaceae; genus Kernera; species Kernera saxatilis. The sequence goes on from OVAY01000567.1 coordinate 15,936, forward strand.
GAAGCCAAACGAAATCGGTGTCGCAGATGAGCCATCCTCAATTGCCAGCGCCTAAAAGTGGTCAACAGTAAATCTTTTTGGAGTATAGCAGCGGGAATTCGTATTTAGAACAAGAGCTTGGTGAAGAAGCTGAAATCGCTCTGTCAAATCTTATTTATCTGTATATACTTGTACACTGAGAAAGGATCACAACAAAACCAGATCAAAGAAACTTCCTTCTCCTTACAGGATCAAGAATCTATTGGAAGAATCTGTTGGAGTATTAGGTTGAGATCGTTTCCTCTCGCTTTGACGCCAATGGCTAGAGACGTCTTGAGCTTAACCAACTCTCCTAATCTGAGAGAGGCTCGTTTGTTATCTCTTATATAGAGAACCGGAACGTTCCTTGAAGCAGCTAAGCTCGGTATATGCTTCGTTAGCATCCTTGGTTTACAATCTGCTACTACTATCACTACCTGTGACGACAAAAACCTCTCTTCAAATCACTAAAAAGGCTTTTCCTTTTCACAACCCAACTAGGCAATGAGATTGTTGGGGTGTACCTGAAGTTGAAGCGGAGGTTGTCTAGTAGGGTTTTGTTGATGGTGAGTAGTGTTGGGTTTCATCCTCTCAAGAACTCGCGTGACTTCGTTGATCCCAATCGCGATTTGTTGCTGACGGAGGAAATCGAAACTTGAGAAAGAAAGAAAGGGAACAGAAAAGCAATAGCAAGGCAAGAGTAGTAGTAGAAAGTAACCTTGAGCCATATCTTCTCAGGCAATGAGTTCACATTCGAAAGCTTCGACGTCTCGATTCCTCTATCCCCACAAGGAAAGAAGATTTAAACAAAACAGAACTTTAAACAAATTTTTATCAATACCTCTGAATTGTAACGGAGTGTTTTTTAGGGTTTATTAGAGTGTTACCGCTGAATCAAGCCGAGAAGATGTGTTAGACGTTCGCCTTCATAGTAACTACAATACGAACCAGAGAGAAATAGAAATCCTCAAAAACAGAGTAGAGAGAGAGAGAGAGAGAGAGAGAGAGAGAATTGAAAAATATTTGGAAACAGGAAGAATTAGGTTACTCTGATTCTTTGACGCAATTTGAATCACCTTCTGTCTTCTGAGCTGCGACGCCTCTCATCGCTGTGTTAATACCCGTCGCTATGCACACCAACTGTTCGACAAAAATACCCAGTGATATTTTTTTAGGGTCTACCTTTGTTTTTAAAGGTCTTTTTAGTAATTAGCCAAAAACTTTTTCTTTTTTTTTTTTTGCTTTCGCTGTTTTACTAATTACGAAAACATGTAGGCAGGCCCGGTTTAGACCCATGGCGAGTGGGGCGATGGCCCAGGGCCCAGAGTTCTTTTTTTTTTTTTTTTTACGTTTTTTTTTTTTTTTTTAAATTTTTTTAATAAGATTCGAAAAAAAAAAAAAAAATATTTGGGTCCAATATTTTTTTTTTGCCTGAGGCTTTAGATTGTTTTGAGCCGGACCTGCATGTAGGCTGTAGCATCCTAAAGTCAAAAGACTCAAAACTAATCCATTTGTAACAACTAGAAATTGCAGACGGATTTAATACAATCACGTTTTAATAAAAATTTTTATTTTTTAAAGCTCTACGTAAATTTTTTTTTTTTTTTTTCTAAACAANTTTTTTTTTTTGCTAAACAACTCTATGTAAATTCTTAAAAAGAATTTTTGTCTATAATTATTTAAACAGATAGAGTTTAACATAATTGTTCTAAATTTATAGCAATAATAGTTGAAAAATATATGGAACCATCATTTGAGAAACGATATTGAACTGTGTAATGATAAAACGATATTGAACTGTGTAATGATAAAAATAAAATAAAAACAATAGGATTAAGAGTGGTCACATATTATAACCGACTAAAGTTTAAAATTAATTCCAACTGATGACATCATATTAGTTTTTTTTTTTTTTTGGTCGAAACATCATATTAGTTTGAACATTAAATTATCTGGAAATTTAATATTAAGATATCTTTGACATTTAATAATTTCAACCTACCAACAATATTCAGACATATAAAACCAAAAAAACCATTATGTTTGTCATCTTTTTCAACGGTAAGCATATCAATTTATTCCGTTATTGATTGTCGTCTTATTCTAGGATGTTATCGTTTATTGCTATGCGGCCGGTATATGGATGGTAAATTTTTTTTTTGTTTTTTTGAACATTATATGGATGGTAAATTACTCCAATGGTAAGAGTTATACAATCACAACTATATAATTTTTAGCACTCAACATTGTACGATGGTGTATCTCATATGTAAATTTAAAAATATTTCCATATAGATTTTGAATTTTTATGAATTAAAATCAATTAAAGATTGTATAAATCCTATCGTGCTTAAAATTTTATAAATGAACATATTAGTTCTTTTATTCGCCATGACAGTTAGCATATCCTACACAACAAAACGCGATATAAGATTTAAATAGTGAATTATCAAACGTGTCTTCTCTTGAATCATGGTACAAATATTACATCTCACTCTATATGTGTTTTTTGGGCAACACATAAATATAGTTTGACCATTAATTAATATTTAATTAGTACCTATTTATATTTATTGTTATTTGCAACTAGTAGAAATTTAAACTCATAAAAAACACGAAATGCCCAGAACCTTGTGATCAGGTGGTAAAGGAACGGATCTGGGACACCAACACGTTTCAGGTTCGATCCACTTGCTGTGTGAAACTACAACACATTGTTTCTGGACACCCACACGGATATGAGTCCATGCTTTCGGGTCCATGCTTTCGGGCCCATTTGCATATCCGGAGAGAGGGTCTATACGTGGGCTGCACCTCCCCTAGAGGATTAGTCTGAGCCCCTCCATAGGTCTGGAATTTACCCTTGAGTTATCAAAAAAAAAAAAAACACGAAATGAATTTAAATGAATAAAATAAGTAAATTTAATTATGGAATATATGTTGGTAATAATAATATAACTCGAATTATAACTAACTAATATATGTCAAAAAAAAGTAACTAATATATTTAAGATAAACAAAAAGAATCATAATTGAAAACTGAGGGAAGGAAACGTTCTAAAACTCCTGATCTAATCCTCTTATGTTAAAATTGTATAAAAATCAGGTGGTTTGATATGTTAAAAATGAATTCCAAATCTGAAACAAACATGGAAATTGACCTGGTCAATAAGATAGCAAAAAACAATAAACAAAATCTGGAAATTTTCAGATTTAATTAGATATAAACGTGATTTAATCAGATATAAACGTGATTTAATCAGATATAAACGTGATTTTGTTTAGAATGTATAAATAGTGAGACTTTTCTTATTATCTTCCTAAATCAACACTCTTTTACCACCCGCTCTCTCACTATCTCCAAAGCTCCAACTTTTTGTTTTCTTCCTCTCGTGTTAATCTCAGCATCATCATCATGAGTATGAAGGTGACTCCACGTTCTCAGATCCCAGGTGCGCGTTTCAATCCCACAAAACTGGAGCTCGTCAACATCCTTTCCCGGAGAATCCACAGTGAGAAACGATCTCGTTACGTAACCGACATGCAGAATTTGTACGAGAGAGAACCCTGGCTTCTTCAGCACGTAAAACACGTTATATTCGACAAGAACGAGTGGTTCTACTTCGTCACGAGGACCAAACCTCCGGGGATAAAAAAAGCTGATTCCAAAAGAACGAGCCGAAAGGTAGCCGGCTCATGTAGATGGAAGGGCAATACTGTGACTCCTATACATGACAAAAATGGAGTCAAGGTCGGTTCTATGGAGAGTCTAGCTTTCAAAGTCAAGATCGGGACAAAGAAAGATGAGATAGCCACGGGTTGGGTGATGCACGAGTTTCTTTTGGATAAACCGGGATTTCAACAAATGGTTCTCTGTAGAATCCGGTTTAAACCGGGTGAGGACACTGCTCATTATGCTCCAAGACTCGAACCTACAATGATTGGACAGCCACCTGAAGATGGTTTGACGTTGGTGGAGTATAACAAGAATGATCTTCATCATGTTGCTTCTGCTGAAGAAATCCAATATTTGGATGCTCCAGCGGAGACTCAACAAGGTATAGAGCAGTGGATTCATTCTTGTTCTGGTGAGGTTGTCTCGTACTCGGTCTCGGCTGCTCAAGGCCAACAGATTATGGGACAAGACTCGAACTATCCAACATTAAATGGAGGCATGGAGCAACAACAAGACTTTGGGTCTTATGATCAGATTTTTGGAGACCTCTCTCCATTGGAGATTAATGGTCAAGGTTTTGGAGTTATGGCTGGGTACCAAAACCAGTATTTATTCGGACAAGAGACGATGAATCAAACCATGGAAGAACAAGCTATAGATCTTCCAATGAAGCAAGCCATCGATGACACACATGGTGTCTCTCCATTGGAGCTTTATGGTCAAGGTTTTGGAGTTATGGCTGAGTACCAAAACCAGTATTTATTCGAACAAGAGACGATGAATCAAACCATGGAAGAACACGCCACAGATCTTCCAATGAAGCAAGACATAAAAGAACAAGCCACAGATCTTCCAATGAAGCAAGCCATAGAAGAACAAGCCAGAGATCTTCCAATGAAGCAAGCCATAAAAGAACAAGCCACAGATCTTCCAATGAATCAGACCATGGAAGAACAAGCCACAGATCTTCCAATGAAGCAAGCCATGGAAGAACAAGCCACAGATCTTCCAATGAAGCAAGCCATGGAAGAACAAGCCACAGATCTTCCAATGAAGCAAGCCATCGATGACACACATGGAGACATTGTTGGCTATCCTACTCACAACGAATTGATTCAACAATCTCTCGTAGACGAAAATTATCTAAAGATGGACTTAGACATGACTAACTTTGGGAATGCGGAATGGGCTGAACAACTTGGAGAAAACACACCTGAAGAAGAAGCTGAGCTAATGGCTTCTCTCACAGCTTGCAAGACTCAATATGCTCTCTTTAACTACTTATTGTCTAATTAATGCATTAACTGCAAAACTTTCGGTTCTTTCGTAAACTACTTCTGCCCAATGTAGTTTAGTTATCCATTGTTTCGTTTCTGCAACGCTTTAGTCATTCTTTTGCAGTATATTGTGTGATTCTTTGTAAATATCAATAAAAAATTAACTTTTCATAGGCATCTCATGAATATATCTATATACTGTGTTTGATCAGATCTTAAATATTTCTCAGAGACTGAGAACAACAACCCAGAAAACAAGTAACATCATTGATCAACAACACCCAAAAAAACAGTTTAATTTATCTTGGTGAGGCTTCACTCCCATCTTGCTTTATCACAGAACACAAAACCTGTCTTGAGATGTAACTTTCAAGCTCTCTAGAGACTTCAGTTAGCTTCAAGTCAAAGTTACTCCTGTATTTTTGCTTCGGGGATGGCACAGTGGAAGAAGAAGACCCTGAGAACCTTCTTCGTGGGCTAGAGAATCTCCCTGGTGAAACCTGAAGCTTAACTGCTGCAGATGTTGATGGTGGTAACACAGTGTTGTTATTGTCAGGATCTAACAGCAGTCCGAATTTCGTCTCTAATGGAAGTGGCTTAAGTGAATCTTCTTCAGTCCCTGAAACTGGTTTCGGTTTCCTCAGTCTCTCCCTTGCTTTCTCAGCTGCTTGTAGAGCCTTTTCACTGCTTAAAGTGATCAGTTTCCATGGGTTTATGCTTACATGAAAACCCGGTTTCTTGTTGACCAGAGTGAAAGAAGGTGAACGCCCATCTCCTTCTATCTTTATGGAAAGTCTCTGCTGATTCTGTTAAAAACATAATATAATCTTTGAGAAAGTGGTAACAAGAGAAGAAAAAGCTTTTGGAAGAAAATTTTAAATGATATGTTCACCTCATTTGTTTTCCTGCACATAAACTTGGAGATTAGCGTTTGTCTTGGTCTTTCAGGCGAATCAAAATCGGAGCTTTCATCTGAAGATGAATCTAATTCATCAAAAGGGTCCACTTCTGTGAATTGATTCTCTTCCCTCATTGCTAATATATAGTCATATGTTCTCATCCCCTGCATGTATTTGAGCACTACTTGTCAGAGAAAGAAAAAAGTAGTTTTGCTAGCTTCACGGCTAGGAAACTGTTTAAGAGTTACCTTTCTTATGAGAACCACATGGAAGAGGAAAAGCTGCCCCATGGCTGCTGAGCCATAGGCCGTTAACAAAACCAGCATAACCTGCAAGAACACAAAACATTACAAACTCCATAGCGAAAAGAAGCTGCATTGGATTTCATGAGAGAGAAGCAAATATAAAGAGCACATATATAGGAAATTATACAGATATTGTAGCAAGAGCCCATCTAGGGAACTCTACATAAAGCCTTCTCTTCAATTCGATTTCCATCCCTTTCTTGTCTACAAAACATCTGACAAATATGGCAATGGCTGTTCCACCTTCTATCATTAGCTGTTGCAACAAAAGCCAGTAAATATCGTTACTTGAATGAGCCAAGATGTTTCCATGTTTCTGTTTTAAGTAGTTGAGAAAGGTAACAACACACACCATGAGCAAGACGAAAACCATCAGGAGTATGAACGTAGTGTAATTCCTTTTCCCAACGCAGTTATTGAGCCACTGAAATATACCAAATTATCCAAAGAGAAAACTTATGTATGGATGATAGATCCAAGACAAAACAGAAGCTTCAGAAACTGTAAAGATTCGGTGGAGAAAGACTTACCCTGCAATGGTGATCAAACCCTTCAACACACCGATTACATGTCCTGCAATGCTTACTGCTGCGTTTAACCTGAATAGAAACACAAAGAAACGTCTACAAAAGTCCTAGTTTTCATAAAATAAAGTAGCACGTACTGTTATATTAGTGCACAAAAAGGCAAACCTCTAAATCGCATAATGAACAATAAGAGATATCATCTTCCTCTTTAGGGTCTGGTGTAACAGCATCATCTTTCAGGACAAGTGGAAACGGAAGAAGCGGTTCTAGCTGCACGCTGCTTTTCCATGGATCCAAATACGTCCGTCTGATGAAATTTCTTAAGATCTTCCTCTCTAATCTCCTGAAAAACCTCACAACAACTTGACTCAAAACAACCTTGAATCTCAGCTTCATCAAGACTCCTTTGGATCTAGCCCTTCTCTTTTTCCTGGCACTAGTCTTATCCGTAGGATCAATCGCAGTGCACCTAACGAATAAAACTATAACCGAAACCGCCTGAAAGGAAAATCTCAATAAACTCAGCTCAAGATTCTATTTCAAGAAGAGAGAAGTAACAAATGCAACTTCTTGATCTTACTCACCACGAAAGAGAAGACCGAAAGAAGTGTGATAATAGCTATTCGATTCCCCAGGAAAAAGCCGAGGAATACATAGAAGGCTGAGACCAGAACACTATAGATAACAGCTCCTACAATCTGCACAAAGCAGTACACAGCTCAGTCTAATAATCAATCTCAAAAAGAAGAGAATCTGCTTCAGAGAACTCATCAGTGATAAACGATAGAATCAAATTCAAGAGATTATTAAGGAGGACCAGAGTTTGAATCCTGGAGACCCATAAAGTAAATTTTCCCAATTTCACAGCTTAATCTAGCTCATCAACAAAATTTAGAAACTATCTACACCTGGAAACATACAAGACCAACCACGAGAAAACACTGATTCAGCTCACTAAACATAGAAATCGATAGATCATCCCGAAATTGAGAGATTCTCAACAAAGAAACTGTATAAATTCGCTTTCAAAGGATAACGAAGAAATTTCCCAACAAATAAAAAATTGAAAGAAGCTGAAGAAATTGATGATCTGAAACCTGTAATGGGTGTAATGGTCGTTGCCAGCCATGGCGTCGTCTCGTCATGATTTTAAATTCGCAGATCTTCACGGAAGAAACACTAATAGATCTTTCTCAAAATCTTCATGAGCCCATGGCAAATCTCAGCTTCGAAAATCACAGAGATGGAGACAAATACTTGGTTTTTATTCTCAGTCTATTTTAATTAATAATGTGTTTTTGTTTGTAGTGGAGGATGATACCAACGGTCGGGTTTTCAAAATTTGAAGTAACGCTCGGATCTACTTTACTGATCGGACGGCTGTTGATAGTTGAGCCTTTTAACGTGACTTTTTTAAATTGGCCCATTTATGTTTTGAAATGATTTTGGGCCTGAATTGGCCTCTTTAATGGGCGTTTAGGTCTACTTAGGCATGTGCAATCAAAGTTTGGGTATTAGTGAATATTAATTTATCACCAAAAGTTTACTTTTATAAAATTGGATTAGGAAATTCGGATATCGGGTAGGATATGGACAATTCGGATATCAGTAGGATATGGATAATTGGGGTATTTAAAATTTATTATATGAGTTTTCACTAAATCATAAAAGAATCTGATTATGATTCAAAATTTCAAATATTCCGAGGAGTTACGGTCTTACGGATATAATTGTATATGGTACTTTTGAATCATTTTAGATCATACTATGAAGTAACTGAAAAAAATTATGTGAAAAGTTCAGATAATTCATTTGGGTACCGGTAAGATCAAGTAACGTGAGTATAGTAACACATGCATCATTCTTACTTTCTTATATTTATCGTTTTCTCAAATAAGAGAATATTGATTAGACATATTAGTTTATACTAATGTCACTGCGGTATATTAATTTGGATTCAAATCCAGAAATGTGCAATTGTGAATTGTAGATGACAAAGAATAAACAGGACATTGCCATCTATGCTACTTAGAAATGAAAAATTTTCGTTTTTGTTATATATTTTTAGTACCTCTCTGAACATCTTATTCAGTAGATATAACAAAAAACGTTACTCATTCTATATATAATTACAATGTAATAACCAATACATCAGCATGTTATCTTTTACCATTTACTATATTTAAGATATGTATATTGTATTCATAGGAAAAAGAAAAATAAACAAAAGACTTACACCTCTCGTTCTTTAAAAAGAAAAACAACAATAGCCAAAATCGAGTCCGCTCAAAAACCCTATAAGCTCTCTCCATTCATATGCTTGCTTTATATAATGTACACCAGAAAACAGAAGAATACCCATATATATATATTTATATTTATATATATATATATATATGTATATTATGTGTGTATAATAATATAGAAGATAACACATATATAATGTTACTCAAATTAATACTAATTTAGTTGGTGGAGAAAGTGGTGCAAGACTGTGGAAGCTGTGGCGAATCTCCGTTACTGCTTCCTCCACTTTTACTATCAACCTTGTTATTATTATTATCGTTGTTACCTCCTCCGATAATGTTTGAGATCGCCGCCGCAAGCGCCGCCGTGAAATTCGGATCCATCGCAATGGCAGCTCTAACCGTATCGACCATGTCACGTGGTGGTGCTTGTGGGCCGAACACACTAGGTAATAATAAGTGCGGATGGTTATTATTGATAGACCTAATTTGATTAGCGTTTGGTAAAAACGCTGTGGGACCGTACTGGCTCAGAAACTGCGGCTGAAGCGGCGGCGGTCGAGGCGGGTTGGTGAGGTCTAGAGTTATGGTTGGGAAAGGAGCGGAGGCGGAGAGAGTGGCGATTGTGGAGGTGTAAGGGAAGTTATGGTAGAAGGAAGATGATGATGACGTGGCAGAGGGGTTACAGAGAGTTTGGTGGAGGTTGCTGGTGGTGGAGCCTGATAAGAGCATGGCGGCTGCGGCGGAGGTGGTTGCGGCCATGGCGGTGGCTGACGGTGGAAGAGGATGGTTATGGTTTCCTTCGTACGTTGTGGTCAAGATAGTTGTATCTTCGGCGCATCGTTGGACCTATATATGTGAATTCAAATAAGCAATTACTTTAAAAAAATAAATATTGCGAACTCTACGTTTGTTTTTAAAAAAAAATAATATATATTTGTAATGAAGGGATTTAAAAGGTCTTTATAAAATTTTCTTAGAAAATTCCGAACTTTGTTTTTGTTAATTATTATGGTATTTCGTTAAATAATACATAATTATAACTTCACATAAGTTTTCGTTAAGTACTATGGTAAGTTACATGAATAATATGAACTAATTTATATTTATTAGGTATAAAATATTGTAGAAGCAACTAAGTTTTGTTAATAATTCGGAAATTTTTGTTAAATTTAAACATTAGTTTATATAAATATACGGTATAGTTACAAAACGTTAATTAATTACTAACCTGTTTACGGACAGGACATCCAACGGCCATGGTGCAACGATAGTAAGCGCGAGGACATGGATTCCCTTTCGCCATTTTCTGACCATATTTTCTCCATTGACATCCGTCATTTACCTATATCAAAGAAATCGTGTTGATTCGTTTTTGTTCTCAATAAATTATATGTATGTAAAATAAAAGAGAAAAGAAAAGAATAGTAACATGTATTGGATAGAAAGTTACCGTGGTGGCATCAGATCTAGCTCTAACGGAAACCCTAGCTTTTCTAAATGGTAACTGATCATGAGGGTCTTCATGATTACTAGTCTTGTTTTGGTCCAATCTTGGAGTTTTTGGTGAACTTCGGTGCAGATCACGATCATCCACGTCGTCCGGAGACTGTCGTTTCAAGGTGTTTGCTGGAGTTTCATTGTTCATTTCCTTTGCTCTTCTGTCATCTAGAGCTTGTGAAGGAACAGCTTGAGGTATATCCTTTTTGAATAAACAGAAAATTTGTAAGAAACAAATAAATAATGCCTGTTAGCTAGATTACACTCAAAATAATAGCTTAGTCTTGGTAATTTAATTAATTAATTTGATGATCAGGTTTCAACTTGTAGTTTCGATCGATGCAAAGACAAGATACACATTAACACACACACTGCATACCACATATGCAAATACATATATATGTCCACAGTGGTAATAAAAATATTACAATGTTAAGTAAAGACTCAAATGATGCATAACAGATCGTCGAAAAAAATAATATGATGAATATACAAGAACGTACCTAACTATAAACAAACAAGTTCTTGTTTGTATAGCTTCCACATAATTGAAGGAGTATTTAGTTTTAAAAATATCTCAGAAAATCCAAAATCTATTTCGTCATTTAATCTTAGTTGTTAAGAAACAAATTTGACCCAGTCATTGGCTTTTTTTTCTTCGTTTTTTTTAATTAAATGAAAGCTGCATTTATTTATTTTGCTTTAAATTTTAGGCATTTTACTTGGAAATAAAACTTCTGAATCCCAAACTGAACTACATCCATTAGATACGAATATAGCACATAGCTTCAAATTTCAACTGATGGAGAAATATAAAATTTATAGATGATGAAAAAAAAGGAGTTGAATTTTCCCTTTTGTAATTAAATATATCTTATACGTCAAACTAATCCCGATGCAGCGAAGATCAATAAATATTTCAATGACTTTAAAAAAAATGACAAGTATAAATTAGTAATTATTATGATTGTTGTGATACGATTAATCAAGTACCTCGTGTAGTTTAGCAAAAAAAAAAAAAAAAAAAAGAACCTCGTNAAAAAAAGTACCTCGTGTTGTTTATGAAGACCTTCCACATGTGTCTGTCTCGCCAACAAAACTCTACTTTGGAGGTCGTTGTAACTCTCGCTTATCTCATCTAATAAATGCTTTAACTTGTGATTCTCCTCGTGAAGCCGCTCTAACTCCAATTTCAGCCTACTAATCTGCAAGTTATTTTTAAATTATAACCTTATAACTATGAAAGCATAAATCACACAGTATACGAACCCAAACTAATCTACAATTCTATCAATGGAATTGCGAAAAAAGGAATTAAAAACGTATATATACATAAACTCACATGATCGCATAAGTGTGTATACAACAATGTTTCCTTCCTGATTATAGTGTTTTCAAATAGTTTGTAAATTTATTTTACAATTGAATTATTCATAATAAAATACTGAAATTCTATTAATAATAAACAAAAAAAATAACGGAATTTCTATCGACTGCAAATAACAAAAATGCACAAATACTTACTTGGGTTTTGGTTTTGTCATCGCCATCATCACTTGATGTTCCAAGAAGTGAATTTACCAAAACTAATTCATCCTAATATGCCGTGAATTTTGATGTCATTAATAACGTCCAAGATATATATATTTATTGAAAAGTTTTGTATATACTATATATAATCCGAAACCTTACGTTAAAACCGGAAGATCCAACGATCGTCGATCTCATATCATGACCAATATCGTAAGGCTGACTTTTGGCGGCGAAGAAATCAACTTCTTTGATGGACGGTTTGTGATGATCAGATTCGTTTGGTTGATGATCCTTTGAGGTAGAATCTCTCCGGAGAAATTCGCCGGAGTGCAAGAACGCAATTTCACGGCGATCTTGACTGTGTTCTTCCATTTGCAGACAAAGAGAGAGAGGTAGATGAAAAAAAGAAGAGAGAGAGTATATATAAAGACTAAAGTTATAAGGATAAGTTGTGTAAAGTCTTAGCTAAAGGTTTCTATTTTCAACGAGAAATCACTCCTTTGTCAAATGTTATATAACATATTATAAAAAAACATGACCAAGCAACTGTTGGGATTAATTTTATATTAGTTGATACTTGATAGGTTATTTACGGAATTGCATAATGATTTATACCAATCACGTAATTATGCAGAATTACAATTTTTGTTTAGTCATTCTTATACTTTATATAATGAAGAAAAAAAAATACAATTTAGCGCTGTATTTTAAAAAAATAAAATATTGTGATTCGGCAATATTATCAATCAAATTGTTTTTTTTTGTCAACATATTATCAATCAGGTTGTTGTTACGTTGATATGTCCCTTTTTAGTTTAAATTTATGTTTATATGACATGTTGAAAATTATTTCTTAAATGACTCCTTCTTATAGCTTTAAATAGTAGGGATTTCATTTACAAATAGAAAGATATTTGGAAGCTCTTAAATGTCAGATTTGATCTCAATATTATATGTTTTTATTCTTATTTTGTTTTCTTTCAAATTTTGTTTTGAATTTGTTAGAAAATTATATGAAAGGTTGTCCAGATTTTCTTTTTTCTTTTTTCTTTTTTCCTGGATTAATTCGTGGATATAGCGTCAGATATGTACGCGTGTCAAAGGATAAAAGGGTAAGATCGAAACAGTGACGTGTTCAAAAATTGGAGATAAAGCGTAGAATAAATGGTAACAGTGACGGAAGGCCGTTAAGTGGGCGTTAGGAGAAAGTTGACGGAAAAGGACGACGTGAGACTCAGTAAAAGACGAGAAGCGTTGTCTTGAAGTCAACGGAGTTGACGGCACGGCATAACGGTGGGGAAACGAGTGGGGCCCAGAAGAAGGGAAGAAAAAGTACCTAATCCCACTTGACCATTCATTCAAGCCGGAGCTAACTACCAAGTCTAAACTCTCGTCATTTATTTTGCCTTTTTCCTTCTTTTTTTTGTTTTAATAGTTTACATTTTATTTTAAAGCCTAGTCTTTATTATAAAAGTAATAATCAAATTTCAGTTTTTAAATCTGTCATCGTCAACGAGCTCAGAGAAGACCGTCGTGCAAGGTCATTAGGCCACATATCTATATGAATATTACGATTTGGTAAATTATTTGAGATTCAGATTTGATATCTGTATTGATTCTCGTTTCTCTATATTTTTGGATCCGACATATCTGGATTTATGTATAATGAATTTTCTAATATTAAGGATGTGTTAAGTTTCTAAAATAACTAATTATAAATATACAAAAAGGCTGAAAAGTGAATGTCAAAGATAACTTTTTTCTTTTGGTAAGTAGCATTTTGGATTTTTGTTTCCTTAACAACTACGAATAAAGATATGCTAACTTAAGAAGAAGAAGCAAAAACTTGTTTGATTGTAAATTGACATACCATATCTTTAGTTCTTTTTTGCCATCCAGTATCTTTAATTCTAGATCAACGTTTTAGCTAAGGATCTCTTTTTCAATTCAGAAAGAAACAAATTATCTTAGATTTGGACCGACCTAAAGGCTACTCTATATAGTGGCGCTGAAAGTTTTGCTCTTTGATTGGTTTATTTTCGATGAAGCTTTTTTCTCATACCATTAATACATCAACACTTACTAAAAGCTAAATTGGCTAACAAACTAAGATAATTGTCTCGTGTTTGTGAAATCATTTTGAAAATAGCTCCAATTGGTGACCAACAAAAATAAAAAGAACGAAGAAAAACATTAAATTCTTTGAATATTATACTATTTAGAAGTAACATTTGGTACCATGAATTCATTTTCGTTCATCTTCGTTTTTTATTTATAAAAAAAAATTAGAACAAATTCTTCATCAATTTTGGAGAAGAACAATAAAAAACAAAAATATTAATTATTACTTACTCCCTTTCAAAGTAAGTGTCGTTTTAGAATTGTAAATCTGTTTCAAAACATATATAATTTTCAATTTTTAATGTAAATTGTAGATCAAATTTCTAATTTAGCTTCTTCCTTTCTTTTGTGCAAACCTAATTTAGCATTTTCAAGGAAAATTAAGAATAGAACAGAATACCAAGAATCAACTTATTTTTGTAGGAGTATATTGAAAATTTTAGTATATTTTAAATTTGTCTAAAAAGTATCAACACGACAATTATTTTAAAACGGGTAGAGTGGTGAATAAATGCATTACTCGTATTGTAAAGGTTTTTTTTAACTTCCACGTTTTGTAAATGTTTATAAAGCTATAATATTATATTTCAAAGAACAATGGTATTTTATTAAATGCGAAGCTATGGTTGTACAAGTACCAAATTGCAGGATAAACGGTTTTTGGAAAGGTGATGTTTTTTTGAGAAAGAAAAATTTAGGTTGGATAAATTGGAAAGGTGATGTTCGTTTCTCTAGATTGGGTTGGTGCTATGTACAAAAAAATGTTTCAGTCTCACTTATGGGAGCTAGAGAATTCCAACAAAGTCGTTCTCTTCTCCATGCAGAGATATAAGTTTTAATATATATAGATCATGACGTGCATGCTAGATTATCAAGAATTGTCAATGACTTTTCAAACAAATTGCTCGAAGTTTTTTGTTAAAAAAATTGCTCGAAGTTGATGAATATGATGTTAGATTCTCGGATGCGACAACTTTTTTCAGTATTGCAGGAAGAGCTTCCATCTTTGAAGGCTCGTTTTAATTTATAGTAGTCACTATTGTCGACTGTTTGACTCGTAGTACTAAGGGCATCTCCATCCATGAGAAACTCTTAGAGGTTTTCAAACAAAAAAAAAATATTAGTATTTTAATATAATTCAGATTTTTAATTAAATTTTTATTTTAAAAAGAAGTTTGAACCAATAAAAAAAATACATATATTTTATGGAGTTTTCATGAGGTTTTTAAAGGTTCTCAATTGAGAACCCCATTTCTTTCTCTCTCTTCCTTTTTCATTATTTTATTAATAAAATTTATGAATAATTTATGAGAATTCTAATGAGAAACTCCCGATAAAAATGTGCTCTAAGGCTCTGTTTTGGTGTAGTTGATCAAACAACCCCTTTAATTTATATATTAACGTTGAAATAAAAATAGCCTTCTTTAAAACTCTCTCCCAAACACATGTGTAAAATATTTTTTGTTTTGCTTCTCGAAACTATATCTAAAGGATCTCTTTTATTTACACATGACGGTGAAAAGGAAATTTCATACTTTCTGGTTATTAACTTATTATCATTGTCATTCGTTTTAGTATTTATGCATAAAGTTGTCCAAAAAATGAAGGAATTTGACTGTTTCCAATTGATTGACGTATTAAATGCTGACAGATAGTAATTGAAATATTTTACACCGTATATCTTCATGTCTTGGTAATCAACAGATTCAACACCACATTTCAAAATCATTATTTCTGAAGTTTTTTCTTATAGATGTATATGAACTTTTGACCCCAAAAAAAAAAAAAAAAGATGTATATGAACATGTCAAATAATTAACTTATAACTGACTTTTGTCCTTTTCGGTACACGTTTCTACTCGTCGACCAGTCTCTTGTAAACAAAATCATTTTTCTTACGAGGATCTTAATTGAAGTGTCGACATTTTTTTTTTTTTTTCTGTCGACATTATCTATCAAAATATAAGGAAAATTAAATTAAAATTAATTTAACGAAGCTGTGGAAAGAACTTTGGTCAATGAAGTAGTAGAAGATGCCTTGTTTCCAGTTGACACTGAAATCTACAGCTGGACGGTCCTTTTCCTTTGGGTTTTATTTATTTATTTAGATATGAAAAAAATCATTGTACTTAGTACTATTAAATATAGGGTAAATATAAGAAAACGAGAAACCACATTTCATAAGTCATAAATTTATAATATAAGAACATAGCGAAAATTTAATACGATCTATATTTCAACTTTCAAGTCGGGATCTTTGCATTTTTCCATGTGAGCAGATTTCATATCAGCAAGTCAATGATAAGTTAAAATATATTTTAAATAATAAATGCAATTTGGTTTTGTTCTTGAAGTGATTAACCAAAATAGCAGTAAATGATTATTAAAAATGCAAATAATAAATAAACTATTTATTTGTATATTATCTTAACCAAAATATAATTATTTTTCATTTCTTTGTAAAAAAAAAAATTCTTATGTTATTAATCTTTTACGATATACAGTACTATGATTTATTCGTTTTCGTTTCTGAAATCCTTGAAAAAAATTCTGACAAAACATAATTGATCATTTAAGGTTAGATAAGGTTAATTGACTTGCCTTGTCCATTCCACATTGTTTCTAATCAAACTAATTAACACGTGTCTAATGAATTCTTAAAAACCATTATCAATAAAGCTATAAAATTGAAACTTGTTTTCTCACAATTTTCACGTCAAACGACATCGTATTTTCGAATATGATATGGATGCAAAATAATGGATAAATTACAACATTTTTCAACAAATGACATGAAATTTTAGCACAGATTTTCTTACATGTTTTGATCTTGTAACTAAAACTAATTGAAATGATGGATGAATTTGAAATTGAAAGAGATGAGAAACAAAAAATATGGAAGTATCTTTACCCAAACGATTAATTCAAAAGGTCTGAAAAAAAAACTTATTTCAGTTTTATCAATATTGCGTTATATATATCTATATATATATTTATTTATTTTTGGCCGCTCAATTTGGGATATTTCTAAGAAAATGATTTACGATATATATTTCTATGAAATGACACATATATAAGACTATAGTTGGTTATAGACTTATTATTCCCAAAAACGAAAAGAATTACATATATGCTGAAGATCTGTAGCTTTTTGGATTTGAGTTATTATACGTTGAACATTTATTACTTTACAAGCAAAAACAAAACTGAAATTGGAAATAGCGAAGAAATCGAGTAAACGAAAACGGCGTTTAGGTAAAGCCCAAAACAAGCAAATAAAGAGGTGTGGAAGAAAAAGTCTACAAAATAGTCCCACACTTCGCCCACACGTTTGGGAGGGGAAAAAAGGAATTTAATAAAGAGGCCAAAAAAGGTCCACTTTTTTCTTCATTTTAATTATTTTGATATTTATTCTTGTATTATATAACGTACAAAATACGTTACAAATATGTGTGTAATATAAATCAAATTAGAGGATTTTCTCTTGCAATATGGCCCGCGGCTATTTTCTCGTAGTTGTTAACTAGTGACGGATCGTGAAATTCTAGCTAGATTTATTAATTAAGTTTGACCTCCTAGCTACTCATATTTACTCTCCTCACATGCAAATATATAGTATTGTATTAACGACAAATATTTTAGATCTATAATCATAAGTAATCCAATATTATAGAGATTCGGATCATGTTCGTATAAGTTTATAAAATTTTGCATCATTTAGTTAAAGTAGTGTAGCAAATTATGGACTAGGCCATCCAGTTTGTTAATACTATTTAACACTAATTTAATCATATACTACTTAATTAGCAAAACAAATTCATCGTATATTCTATCCATTATTGTTGTTTAATATAAACTGATTTTTTTGCACATTTATGAAAATTCATATAATTTTGAAAACATTTAATTTCTTGTATTGTATCTAAATCATTGTTTAAAATTCTGAACTACTTTATTTGTCAAAAAAATTCTGAACTTTTACACATAACAAATGAATTAAAATGATATATTTAGTATTTTGAATACTCTGTTAATTTGTCAACATGTAAAACCGAAGAATCTAAATTTATCGATAAATAAAAATATAAAATTGTGGATATAATTAAGCCAAAGAAATCGTGAGAGAATATGGATTGGATTTCTTGAAGTTTATGTATATTTTTTTATTATAAACTTTTTTAAAAAAAATAATGCAAAAGCAACGAGGTCCAAAATTAAATGAGACCAGCATGTAGGGGGATTAGCCATCAAATTGCCAATCTTTTTCGTATCAACTTTGAAAAGGGGGCGACCTCTTTAAATTCATATCCACAATTCATTCACAGTTTCATACTCATTCCCAAATAAATTATTATTTTTTTTTTATTATTATTTTGTTTTATAACTCAGAGATAAAGACCTACGGAGGGATCCAGATTAATCTCTTGGAGAGGTGCAGCTTACGGATAAACATTTTTTCTAGATATGCAAATGGGCCTGAAAACAAGAATCCATATCCGTGTGGATGTCTAGAAACAATGTATTGTAGTTTCACGCAGCATGTGGATTGAATCTAAAACGTGTTGGCATTCCATATCCGTCTTCTTATCACCTGACCACAAGGCTCTAGACAAATAAATAAATTATTATTTAATTAATTTATCCTTCTCTTTTATTTATTATTCATTCGTTGATTATTGCACATCACGACGCATGTGTTCGTTTTCAAGCACATGTAGACTTAGCGAAGCATCACCCTTTTTTCTTCTCCGTCAAAATCAAATCTCACATTTGTATATTTATAAATGTGTTTATATAAAGTTATAGATGTATTATGTATCTACTATATATTAGCGCAGCATCACCCTTTTTTCTTCCCCGTCAAAATCAAATCTCACATTTGTATATTTATAAATGTGTTTATATAAAGTTATAGATGTATTATGTATATACTATATATTAGCGCAGCATCACCCTTTTTTCTTCCCCGTCAAAATCAAATCTCACATTTGTATATTTATAAATGTGTTTATATAAAGTTATAGATGTATTATGTATATACTATATATTAGCGCAGCATCACCCTTTTTTCTTCCCCGTCAAAATCAAATCTCACATTTGTATATTTATAAATGTGTTTATATAAAGTTATAGATGTATTATGTATATACTATATATTAGCGCAGCATCACCCTTTTTTCTTCCCCGTCAAAATCAAATCTCACATTTGTATATTTATAAATGTGTTTATATAAAGTTATAGATGTATTATGTATATACTATATATTAAAAAGGAATAACTTTTGAAAAATATCATGAAATTCCAGTAAAATAAGTTTTTGTTCCAAAAATATCATTACAAATATTTTTTTTTTTTTAAAATACCACTTAAATTTTTATTTTTCAAAAATACCACAAACACTAAAATTGATTTTTATAGATTTCTAGTTTTAAATTTTTGGATTTGAGTTTAGTTTTTAGAGTTTATGATTTATTTGTTAGAGTTTATGATTTAGTTTTGAAAGTTTAAAGTTTAGTTTTAGATTTGGAGTATTTTTGGGAAAAAAAAAAACTAGTCGTATTTTTTAAGAAAAAGTTTAGTGATGTTATTTTTGGAAAAAAAAACTTATTTTAGTTATATTTTTGAGAATTGCCTATAAATTTTAAAAATAATCATTTGATACTATTATATCAACCATTAGAATCCAATCTGCAAACAAAAAAAGATGAAAACAAGTATATTGAACCTTTAAAACATTGACTTTTGCAGTAGAGATGTATATACGCTCGTAAAAATATTCATATACGTTAAAATCATGTTATATTTTTGTTTTTGAAACTAAAATCATGTTATAATGGTTTCAACTTGTAAGTCTTTGCTTTAATTGTGAGTTTCTTTAACAACCATTTTTAAGTTTATATTGTACTAATTAAATATAGTATATCCGTTATTAAAGAAAAAGATAATCGAAGTTTTCTTCTTCCTAACACGATTCTAACGTTTTCTTAATGCATGCCCAATATTATGAATTACTTTTCGCAAAAAAAAAAAAAAAAAATTNNNNAAAAAAAAAAAAAAAAAATTATGAATTACGATATTGGAGAAAGTATATTTTTTTAGACGTCATATGGTAGAATATTATAGTTTTTTTTTTTTTGTCGTCGGTAGAATATTATAGTTAACTTGTCGTCCTCAAGTATATAATTAACTAATGTTCAGAAAAAAAAGTATATAATTAACTAAATAATCCACCGATATGCACGTCCAACTAAAGGCGATAATATACATATAAATGTATAGAGCATCCGTCCACATGGTCTAACAAAAGTCAAAGGATTCATCTAATTATGATTGACATATATTAGGCTTAGTCATATATTACGGAAAAGACCTCTTTGATTCTTATAATTCTTCTCTCTCCTTTGCGAATTTGAGTTATTTGCTCTAGTGCTCAACTATGAAGACGTCCCAGAAATAGAAGAAAATTCGGTTTCCATAGACCATTTGGTTCATTTAAAAATGACAAAAGAATGAAAATAAAAATAAAAGTATCTATAGGATATTACCAAATATATTGTAAATTACGAAAGGTGAGACATTAATCTGGTGAAACACTCAATCATCTACATAACTGATTCGAGAACAATCTAATAAACTTTTAGCAAAAAAAAAAAAAAAAAGAGTCTAATAAACTGATATCTATAGATTTATGGAGCAGATCACTTGTCAAATGGATGGCTTCTGGAAGGATTCTGAGTTGTTATCAGATTGGATTGAGGATGGATTAGTTTGCATAACAATCGAGTTGTGCTTTTTTAGGAGCTAAATACTAGTGATGAAATTTTTTATTTTTTTCGTTCAAAGTTAGAAATTAACTCTAATTTGGATCATGTTTTATTTGCTGGAGTATCATACAAATTCAATAAAAATTGTTGATAATTTTTTATCTCCGTTATATGGTACGGGATACCATATAATATAACTATTAAAAGAAAATCAAATTTAGATATACCTCCAAGCGTTAACTACTCTCCGTAATATACTTTTGTAAGTTGCTTCATTTTTTTAGTTCATAAATGCACATGTACCATTTCCGCAACATGCTATCTTTTTAATCTAAGGGGATTATTGGAAGATGGATTTGTGTAGAGTTTGTGGATTTTTAAAATTGTAAAATTTTAAAAATTTGAGTGGATTTTAAAATATTCTATAGATTCTTATCAAATATTTTTATGATTGTCATGAATTATCATTGATTGTAATAAATTTGTATTAATTCTTTGTTCCTTCTAAACTTCTCTTTATAAAGTAATCTATTTATGTTTTTTGAATATTTTAGTTTTTTTTTATAATGACTGGGTTTCTATGAGTTTGTTTGAGATTTGAAGTGATAATTTTAACGAAATTTACAGCTTTTTTTTTAATATATTTGTTCTATCCATATTTTTTGTTTCACAAAATTTGGGTTGTGACATGATTTGTATAGTGACATGATTTGTATAATAATGTAAAGAAAGTTGTATGGTTTTTTGTGTTTTTTGGTTTTTCATAACATAAATTTTAAGAATCTCATGGTTACTCATGAGATTTTAAAAATTGTGTTCTATGAGTAAAATGTATTGAATTCATCTCCCAATAACTCATATTTTAAAAGAATTATAGAATCTGAAATATTAAGATTATAAAAATCCACTAACCAATAACATGAAATTTGTATATGTTTGGGAAAAAGTATTCAGTTCGTTCGAAGAATCTACGGAAAACGAAGAGAAGTAGAGCTTTGTTTCTTATTGAGTAAACGTTAGTAATAACATAGTTGGAACAACAAATAACCGCAAGGTGCGGGGTCTCTGCTAACTACTTCTAAGATTTCTCAAAGTATAGTTTGCAGGAAGCGTCCTCTCTCTGTTATTGCCCTTGATTTTCGGATCCCCCTCTTCATTCACCTCTCATCTCCTTATATAAGAGATCCCTTCCGCTCTTCTCAATCTCTTTTAGAATAGAAATCTCGGGTATATCTCCTTAGAGTTTATCAATTCGAATATTCTGGAACGGTCCAGATTTGGTCGTTTCCTATAATATTCGGTAAATCTTTTGGAACGGTTCAGATTTAATCGGTTCCCTAAATCTTGGATCTTTTTTCCTTTAGAAGTCTATCTTTTTTTTTCTTGACAACGTTGAGGCCTTTAAAACAATCAACGGGGTTGGTCCGTGACAAAATTATGCCCAATAGTATAGAATTTAAAAGTCTTTAAACCAATAACGATAGAATTTAAAAGTCCTTAAACCAATAATGATGGATTTACGAAAATTGTAAGACTCCACTAACCAATAACAATAGAATTTCAAAATTTCAAAAATTTTTAAAAATCCATTTCGCAATAACCCTCCTAAAAATAACTGAAGTTGTTTTGAGAGAAGGAACAATCCTTAATTTAAAGAATATATAAAAATCATACCAAAAAGTGGAGTTCACATTAATAACGATTGCTATTATCATTTTTTGGCCAGATTGTAGATGGATTTTTAGTTTTCACTAAATATATAAATAGGTCACGTTTGTTTAGATGAGGCTGACATTGATTTATAGCCTTATCATCACAAAGGCATGTTTTGTCAAAGTTTTTTTTTGCGTTTGATCGTTAGCTTGTGGTGGTCAAATTTCAGATATATGTACGGTGGTCTCAGCTTTAGGGCCAAGAGAGTAATCTCGTTTCAGTTTCGAGTTCGATTCTACATGTAAGTGTAAATAACTAAGTATTCTATATGGATTACTTGATTATTTGGAATTCAATTCGGACCTTTTATATATAGTGGATTTCTAGAGGTTTAGTCACCTTTTGGAATAGTCGGATGTTTTGACGAAATCCAAATAGTAAGTATTAATTAAAAAAAAAAACAAGCATAGCCATTTCATTTAAAAATATTACAAGAAAATTTATAAAAATATTTTTAATCTAAATAATAATTTTCAAAATAATAGTATTTACCCATCATTTTTCAACATTTAAATTGTATACAATATAAAAAAACTACCATTTTTATGTTTTTTTCAAAACTATCACCAAAGATTTAAAATTCTAAAATTCTGAAAAATAAAATTTGGAAAAAGTTCTTAATACTTCACTCTTGACTTTGAAATATAAAAGAATATAAAAAAATGAACAATGCCCTAAATCTAACTTAAGTAAAAAATAACATCAATCAAGTCTCACATTGAAAGAAACAAAATCCAACTCCAATTAGTCGGAAACCTTTTGGAAAGAAGTCCAAAAATTAAATATATGTGGACTTAGTTACTCGGTCACAATTGATAATAGCATACTATTATTTTTTTTTTTTTTGATAAAGAGCTTTCAAATTAAAAGTAAAGTATCATACCAGACTAATATTGAATTACCAATAACAATAATTGGTGGGATATCAATTCAATTCTCACAATGAAAGATTATACTGATAGTCTAATATATAAGTCAAGTTCAACTCTAATTACTATAAGATCTTTTGGAAATGTTTCATAAAGATAGATCTAAAGAAGTGGGTGTGAAATGCATGTTTGTGATTGAAGGAGAGCCCTCAAGGTGACTTTGCGATTAAAAGGTGCCCCGGTATTTTGTACTGATAGTGCTATTATCAGTGCAAAAAGTGAGGCGACGATTTTCGTTAGTGATAACAGCGGTACATGATTAGAAATGATGATCTAATATATAAATCAAGCTTACCTCCAATTAATATATAGCCTTTGAGAATGAGCTCAAAAATAAATCCTTGTAGATTTGTTAATTTGGCTCAAAACATACAATATTATATCAATGGTGAAGTTCACGTACGTAGATTTTCATAGCCTAACACTTATAGTCTGATGTTTTGAAAATATAATAATTAAAATTTTATATTAACCTTTTAGCTAGACTATACCAAAAACGAAAGAGCCAGAAGAATAAAAGGTAGATATATATCTCGACGCTATATATGTTCTACCTCTAAGTTTAATACTTTCAAATCCATGTCAATTAGGGTTGGGCGAGTGAAAACGAAAGCATTGACAATTACTCCAAGTGACTTATGGATCAACTTTTCTTACCCAATAAAATAAATATAAAAAAATAGTTGATATGTAGCTGATTAGGGTTAGGAATTGCGCTTAATAAACTGTTGTCATGGACTTAAAGTTTGTGATCATAGCTTATGGTCATCAATCAAAATTTAATTAATTCGCCGTTTGTGTAAAAGTGTATGAGCTGCAGGAAAAAAAGGGTAAGTTCTCCTAATTAAGTTGATTGGTTTTTGAATCCACATCACATTCAATTTATCTCCGAAAACATCGAATACATCAAAATAATTGTAAAAACTGTAATATATAAAGAAGGAAAAAACATAGTTTTGCAAATCTATATGAGGACGTATGTTAAAATTTAAAGAACATTTTTTTCAAGAGCGATAGAAATTTTTCCAAAAATATTTTATATTAAGATATTTCTTAAACGTCACTGATTGTAGTACACTATCCTACTATCTCGAACGTTAATTTTTGAGCAAATTTTTATTCTTTTTATTTTTATTTCTCATGTGAAAGCAGCTATATTTCGGAGATTCCGTTTGTCACTACTCAAGTACTCGTTTAGTTTTGTAAAAAAAGGGTATTTCTTTGGTCAAAAAGAAGGTAAAAGTAAAACTAAAAGTAAATTGTTCCTTTCTTCTTTAATTTGCAAAATGCATGGCCTTTGTTTAACGGTATCTGACATTTATAGTATCCTGATTTATTTTAATTCGATAAATGTTTTAAATTTGAAGAGTAATGTCAACGATGGTTGAAGAAAGAGTTGCCTTTCTCATTATTCTCAAAAGAGATGTATACAACTCCATTAACCTACTGCCCAAGAGACCTAAACGACATTGTAGCTAGGAAACATAACATCATACAAATACACATAAGAGATATTCTCTGATATTTTCATATAACTCCTTAATAAGTAAGGTTTTCTAAATCAGTGACTAACAATGTGAAAAAAAAAAAAAAAAAAAAAGGGGCCCAANAAAAAAAAAAAAAAAAACAGTGGCCCAACGAGTGCAGTTGCATACTAGCATAATTACATTCACATATAGAAAAGGTAACAATAATGGCTGGTGCTTGCCGTGATATACATAAATGTAGAAACTAGAAACTAATATAGGTTTAGTGGGCTGACACATTCTATCATGGGCCTTACGTTGGGTCCAAGTTATACACCATATAATATTTGGTTATAGAACAAAATGGTCGTTGCAGTCCGATAATTATTATGTTTGGAAAAACGAAGACCGTTTTGATAATAAACTGTTAAGTGTTAATCACTGAGATTTATAAGTAATTTAAAATGAATTTAAATTTTGATATTAACCAAAAATATTTTCCAAATATAATAGATGTGGAGTAATGTGCTGGTTTTATTAAAAGTAAAATGTATTTCTAGTTATATAGAGGTGGATATTAGACTTATTATTTTAATTTTAAGTAAATAAGAACTCAAGATGAAAATGAATATTTGATATTATAAAAACATAATAGATGACTTTTACAATATCTCCAATTTGTTTACTATTATATCTCCCCTAACATAGTTTTTTTTTTTTTTTTGACAGATCTCTCCTAACATGGTTATTGTATTTTCTTATAATAATTAAATTGTGAGATTGGATATAATTTCTCAACTATCAATCGATGAGATGCAATCTAAGACAACTATATATATATATATGTAAACGATACATAACGTTTTATAATATAAAATGGACATGTAAATTAAAGCAATGGTGATCACTTCATATCGCACCAATTTAGTGGAACTTCACGTCTCTTTCAGTCTTTTGTGTAATCACGTGGTCGAGTTAATGGTTAAGCATTTTACAATTAACGAAAATATAAAATAAAACCCGGACAATAACTAAACAACCTACTAAAAACAAAAGTAATTAACCTTATTTTCTAACTAAATTTACAAACAAAAGAACTATTTTTAGAAATGTGGTACAATTTTTTTTTATAAAACAATTGGATTTTTTTTGTTTTCTTATTAAAAAGTCGTCGCGACTTGGTCCAACCTCCCCTTTCACAAGTTGCTCGGCGCATTTCGTGTTAGTTAGCCACCGAACTAGAACTTTTGTATTTTTTTATTTTATCTTCAATCTTTGATAGTTTTGTTTTGTAAACCAACGAAGACTTCAATAAATAAATATTTCATCTCAATTATTATTTTTTGTGTTATGTGGAGTTGTATTGAAACTGAAACTGAAACTGAAGTTCATTACAATTTTATTTGGTATGTTTTATTTTTCGATATAGATTCAAACTGAAACTAGAAGTTCATTACAATTTTATTTGGTATGTTTTATTTTTCGATTTAGATTCAATTTTTAATCAATTATATTTTAAATTTCAAAGAATTTAGATTTTTGTTCGAATTTGGTTTTAGTTCTTCCAAAAAAACAATCAGACTGAAATCGTTCAATTAATCTTGTTTGAAACTAGTGTAAATCAAGAAATATATCTCTGTGAAAATTGTTATCAATGCATTTTCCAAACCAAGAATGGGTTTTTCTTTTTTTCCAAATCAAGAATGGGTCTTCTAACATTGAAAAAGAAAGTAGACCCTAAACTAAGTAAAACTATATGAAATAAAAACAGTAAACTCCACTAAAAAAGTCAAAACGTTGACCAATGAAAACATCTAGCTAAGTCTTCCATTACTACATCTCTATATAACAACAAAACCAAAACCCCATAATTCTCACACACGACACAAAAGAACAAATATGGAGAAACAAATTTCTCTAATGCTATGCCTCTTCTTCTTCATCTTCTCAATATCATCCTCTCTCCATGAAACCGAAGCTCGTAAACACTCCAATAAACCCGCGCGGATCGCGAGCCTAGTCTCAAGATCTCTCTACGACTCAATCTTCATTCACAAGGAAAACAACGCATGCCCTGCAAAAGGTTTCTACACCTACGAAGCATTCGTGGAGGCTACAAGGTTCTTCCCGAGGTTTGGGAGCGTAGGAGCCAGTACGACAAGGCGGCGCGAAGTGGCCGCGTTTTTGGCGCAGATATCTCACGAGACGACAGGTGGTTGGGCCACGGCACCGGACGGACCGTACGCGTGGGGATTGTGTTTTAAAGAGGAAGTGAGTCCACAGAGTAATTATTGTGATGCGTCTAATACCGAGTGGCCTTGTTTCCCTGGCAAGTCTTATAAAGGAAGAGGTCCCATTCAACTTTCTTGGTACGTCTATAATATTAATTACTAACCAATGATAACCATTTATACATATTTATTATGTCGACTAACCGGTCGTATATATAACTCTATCATTTCAATATGATTGTTGACCGCATAAATTTACTAATAACTCTAGATTGTTTACTATGTAAATGGCAGATCCGAAAATGAAGAAAAAAAAATGCGAAAAGCAATGCTCATTTTACAAAAATCTGAATACGAAACTACAAAATTCATTTAAAGTTTATTATTAACTTGTAAAATATACATAGATATAGAATTTGATTTCAAGAAAAAAAGGAGTAACTGATAACCCATAAGAATGACAAAACATTTTACAGTTACATCATTTTGTAAGTTACCAATTGAGACTTCTTATTTTTTTAATAGTTTTATCATTCTATTTTTTTTCACAATTCTATCCATCTTTCACAAGGGTTTCGTAGTTCTATCATTCTAATTTTTTTGTTAATTTTACTCTTCTCTTTTTTTTTTATTTTTTTTATTTTGGGATAAATAGGAATTACAATTACGGACAGGCGGGTCGAGCCTTGGGTTTCGACGGTTTAAGGAACCCAGAAAGTGTAGCCAACAACTCCGTTTTAGCTTTCAAGACAGCTCTTTGGTTTTGGATGACCGAACAGACTCCCAAACCGTCCTGCCATGACGTCATGGTCAGCCGGTACAGACCGACAAAAGCAGATTTAGCAGCAAACCGGACCGTCGGTTTCGGTTTAACCACCAACATCATAAACGGCGGTTTAGAGTGTGGGATTCCAGGAGACGGACGGGTCAGTGACCGGGTCGGGTATTTCCAGAGATACGCTAAGTTGTTTAATGTCAACACAGGGCCTAATTTAGACTGCGAGAACCAAAGACCTTTCTCCTAAAATAAACTATAACTCAAAAAGTCTTACGTATGTATCAATCAAATTGAAGTTTTAATAACATTAATGAAACTCTCAAAGCTGAGAGATTTTAATCTTTTACATTACTTGTAAGCGTACCGTGACAAGAAGTTGCTAACCTCGGTCGCGGTTTCATATGCGCCTTCTACACACCGGCCTAAGGCTACACCTGCAACGTAATTGCCACCTAGTATGATCCCTTCGTAGCCCGAAGATGTTAGAGATGATTTAGCTGTGTCAAGGAGATCAAAGTGACCAACAAGAAACTGAGGAATGGCTTGAGGCCATACCCTCACTCCTAGTTTAAGTGGGTCAGTTGAATTCGGCTTTATCAGCATTTTCCTCAAATCACGATCAACAGCTTCCACTAACTCACCTTCCGACTGCGGAATCAAAACCCGAGGGGGAGAGGAAAAGATCGGTTCTTAGACGTTATTGTTCTACGAAAAAATGTGTTACAAGTGTGTGTTGTTGTTTACCTTGGATAGAATCCCAGTGTCGGTAGACCCGCCAATGTAGTTTAACAGCAGAATTCTTCCGGGCGGTGCTCGATTTGGAAAGAGCGAGGAGCTGTATATAGTTCCTGAAGAATTCCAAACAACGACATGAAGCTTATTTGATCATTTTGACATGATAAAAGTATTAAAACTACCAAGATTTTTTACCTAGAGTTTCAACTCCTTGTGTGCGTGGATGCAATTGCCCAAAACCCTTTAGTTCACCATCTATCAAACATTCTGTTCGGATTGCTTCTTTCGGGTACGAGATAGATACTGCTGCAACTGGTGGATAGTAAAGTTTTGAAAGTGCATCTGCTGCAGATTCCTGAGAAGATAACAGTTTGCAACACACAATATAAGAACCCACATTTGTCTAGTCGAATCTACGCTTTTGTGCAAATTCCTAGTTCACAAAACCAGAAACTTACAGAAAGAGGCCGCAAGAGACCACTTGCAACATGAGATGGCACAGTCATTACAACACTTTTGCTCTGCACGGAAACTACACCATCCGGAGTCTCATAGGTTAAGTTGTATCCTCCGCTGTCCAGCTTAGTAATTCCTGAGAGCTTCCAAGATAGCTTAACTTTGCTACCCAGCCTGTCAAATAGCAAAAGATTTAAGAAAACATTTGAAAGTTTTTGCCTTGTTCTTTTCCAGTAGAGCAAGAGAGAGACAAGTACTGGATACCTAGCAGAGATTGCTTCTGGCAACATTCTAAGTCCCTTCCTGAAAGAACCAACTGTTTGGCCCTTTGGCTTTGGCAGGCGCCTGAAGTAGCAGAATTTTAGTTGTTTTACAAATATATATTAAGAGACAAAACAACCCAAGCAACTGAAAAGCTTCTGTTACTCACGGGTCTCGTTCTGCCTTGGGAGCGTTTTTTCTCTCCTGGATTGCCTTAAAAGTACCACCTATGATGCTGCCACCATTTTGCTCTAGCTTCCAAACCTTCCCAAAAGCTGCTTTCATACTCAATTTTGAAGGATCACCCGCATAAACACCTGAAAGCATGAAATCTAAAGCATTAAGGGGTGCACTAGAATAATATGATAACAAAATGAACACTGCTAGATAATCAGGTTCGCTGATCATCTAATAAATGGTTCATTGAAGTTCTATTTGCTACTCTACCTGAACAAAATGGTTCAATCAAGCGCTCAAAAACCTCATCACCTAGGTTACGCCGTACAAACTCCTCCACGGACTCCTCACGACCCTGTCACCTTTGTCAAACTCTAAGAACATGAGAAAATTCTACCCACATAAACCTAACTTTGCGGGAATATTTTATATATGTACTTGTGATCAGAGTACAAACTGGAGGTGGTGGACGGATGCCAATAGCACCAAGCCCAGCTCTAATCTTCCCACCAATGCTCATCAAATCGAAGAACGGTAAGTCAGTTGGTTTTGATGGAACCGGTCTCAATTTCCCATTCCACAACACAAACCTTGGCGCATTAGGATCTCCCAACACCAAATCATCCTTCAAACCACTATCTACCTGAACTAACCACAAACAGAGAAGACTTAAACTCACGAATCAAAAACATTCATCACAACTCTTCCAATAAACACCCAAACGCTTAACTCTCAACTACAACATGCAGGCAATTTAATTCCATTGATCCCACTAAGAATGGAACTTTCAAAATCAATTTGGGCTGTTAGTGAGCAAATTCAACAGCCGAAGAAGTGACGGATTCAAGAACTTACCACCATGGTGAGCATAGGATCAGAAGGCTGGAAACTATTGGGACCTTCTTCCCAGAGATAACCATTCTCTTCACGAGTAGTAATGTTGCCTCCAACACGATCCTTAGCCTCGGTCACAATCAAATTCGGTGCAGCATCAGGGTGCTTCGTAGCGAGCGCCTGCGCAATGCAGAGACCACTAATTCCTCCGCCGACAACCACACAATCCGCCGTGACATTGGTACCTCCGCCTTCGATTTTGGAAGATCCGACGGTGGGACCACCGGCTACCGAACAACGGAGTTTAAGAGACTTGTAGAAATGTACTCGACGATTCGGCTTTGAAAACGACGGTAGAAGCGACTGCGTTGCCAGACGGAGAAGAGATAGCTCCATGGAAATCGCCACGAGCGACAGAGAATCCGCAATTTTGTCGGCTCTTGCGTTTCCAGATTGGGCTATCTTCAGAAGATGAAGAAGAAGAGAGAAATATACAACTACATACACTCACACCGTAAGTGTATAGACCAGATTATTTCTTTGATTTGGGTTTGACCCAAATACAGAAAATATTTTTTTAGTTCGGCCCAAATCTGTAGTTATGTAACTATAGGCCCAATATGCCTTTTTTTTTTATTAAGATCCTCCCTTCGTAATTTGTTTTTTTTTTGATAAAACCTCCCTTCGTAATTGACCCTGTAATTACGCTCTAGTTTTCAAGAGTTGTAATTATACCTAGCTAGGTCGAGTGTTAATCAATTGATTAAAATACTCATTCATTATGTAACGAACTTTCGAAGTTAGAAGTAAACAAACACGTGTCATGAGATCATTTGTTTTGTTAAGGTTTAAACTTAACTATTTTTGGATCTTTTTTGGTTGACCATAAGTATATAAAAACAAATATTTGGTCGTAAATTATAAATAAAATATCAAGATTGCCAAGTCACACCGATGAAAAAGAATCTACAAAAAGAAAGTATTTTTTATTTATAAAAATTTATAATTTAGTGTATAATTCTTTTACATATGCGATAATAGAAAATGTATCTAGTTAACAATGAGAACATATACAAGCATGTTAATATGTGGAAAAAAAAAATCAATTTTATCTATAAATTTGTAAATTTTGATTATATGAATTTTAAATTATTGCAGACATCGATAATGCGGATTATTTTTATTCTACTTTAATCAATTCAATGTGGATTTGTGCATTCGAAATATCATAAGATTCAACTATATTATGTGGTACCAATGAGACGACGTTAATAGCTTTTATTTTGGAAAATGTTGGCATTTTTTTGTTTGTTTAATCATTTGAAT
This sequence comes from Kernera saxatilis, assembly GCA_900406395.1. Lineage (NCBI taxonomy): Eukaryota > Viridiplantae > Streptophyta > Magnoliopsida > Brassicales > Brassicaceae > Kernera > Kernera saxatilis. The sequence goes on from OVAY01000567.1 coordinate 47,709, forward strand.
GAAATGGTTATGGACTTTTGGTTTATTTGTGAAATGGCTTGCGATTTTCTAAAGTATGCCCATTCGCATTTTTATCTTTCTCCTGTTTTTTTTTCTATTGCCGTTTCCGTTTACTCTACATGCACTTTTTCCTGTTTTTTTTTCTTGTTTTGGACATTATCCTGCTAAGTGCTAACTCAATAATATGTCATATTGCTCTACCTATTCAACTATATAATTTTCAGTTATTTTGGTAAATATTTTTTTGGTTATTATGCTAATTAGCCGATATCAAAATTTGTTAATGGCACTACCAATTATTCGTAAACATAAAAGTTTCTGTCAAATTATACCATTACCATTAAAAACTTAAATTTAAGTCGGACTTCACATCTCTTTTCTTTTTTCTTTTCTTAGTTCAGACTTTAAAAACTTTTTAGAATCAGACCAACTACAAAATCCTGATAAAAAAATTCATAATTCCTTTTCTCTTGATTTTTCTCTCATTTGCTTCCACTTAAAGTCATCTTAGCTACGATAATCTCTCTAATCGACAGAAAGTTGAATTTGTCTCCTCAATTTCTGTCATCATAATTAATTATTACTTTGATTATTGTTAAAGTTATCATAAAACCCCTAAAAAATATTTTAGACGGAGGAAGTATGTCAATAAGCCATTCAAATTGGTGTTAAAAATGAAATTAAGCCATTTTGTATTCGGGGTAATTAATTAAATATTTCGATCGAAGTATTAATTATGACCACTTGGTTAACCAAAGCGACGTCATTAGAGTAAAGACCACATAATTAAATAAAAACATGACTAGTGCATGTGTTTATGCTGTCCCTAATTATTCAAGGCCCTCAAGATTATGTCTTTGTCTCTCGTCATTGTCCACTTATCTTTCTAATTAAATTTTTAACCAAAAAAACCTATTTTAAGAGAAAAATTTCTGATAGCGATATGAATAATTAGTTTCATTTTCCTCATATAATTAATTATCATATGGAGGTTTCGAGAGATAAACGGGTGGGATTAAAGCAATTTATGTCTGATCAAAATTATTTACATATGTTAATCTTTCCAATCAAACGGGTTGTCATCCTCTACATCAACAAAAAGGAAAATAATAATTAACATAAACTCGACTTTTAATTTAGATTTCAAGGACATAATGAGATTACAATTTTAATTTCCCTTTTTCTTGATATTTCGAAATCAGTTTCTAGAATATTTTGTGACCTTAAATGATTTTTTGTTACTTTGTGTCGTGTTCACTTGTATCCCATCAAACATCTATTCCTTGTTGGAGTTAAATAAATGGATCTATTCATAATTATGCACAAAACCTTCATCATAAGCAAATTTCGTTGTCGACGACGAATTCTAAAATTTAATTAAATTGTTGGTTTAGGCAATGATGATTATCACTTACATTAGTGTGGAGTTTTGACATGCTTCTATTATTTTGTAAAAATACATTGATTAAAAACAACTCTAAATTTGAAAACATTGATTGAAACATATGAAGAAAAATACGCTGATCAACTGTACTTCAAACGAAGAATCTTATCTTTTTCTCTCTCTTTTCTTTTTACGAAAACAACGAATCATATTGCAATTATTCTTCAGTCAAAACAAAAAAAAATTATTAAGAAAAACGAAAAAGAAAATCTAATTTAAAGAAAAAAAACTATAGAAGAAACATGCATCTTGGGAAAGACATGAATCGAACAAACACCATCAAACAAGAAACTTCACTGCCACTTGCCAGCAAATGCCACGTAAGCACGAACCCAACCGTGTGGGCAGCAATGCACCGCGATTAAACTAAGACATTTCCTGAAGATCATCATCATCAAGTGAGGTCGTGATTAATACATTTCATATAAAAATAATACTATATGAAATTAATTGACCATATCGAGTCCAAACATTTCATGGACGTTTTCATTGCACAGTTTACAGCTAATAATATTGATATATATGATATTAAATTAATTTTGATGTGAGATTCGATGATATATTATTAAACATACAATAATTTGTTGTTGTTGCGTATAATTAAGATATGTTTGAGAACTGTTTACTTTCGGTGCACGATTAATTATATGCATAATAAAACGTGATTGAAAAATCATACGTGTTATAATCGAAATGACAGGTCCGAAAAAAAAAAGAATTATATATATATATATATATATATAAGGAGACCAATTAATATTAAAACAGTATGTATATTTATAAAATGTCACCGTCTGGAGGAATCCATGACATTGTACACGAGAAACTTGGACGTGTGCATTGACACGTATCTTGTCCTGGACTCAGCCCTGATCCCTAATATAAATTTAAAGGATCATATACTTGCAATATATTTCTTTGTTCAATACTTGCAATATATAATATGACATTAAATTCTTTTGACAAAATATATTGCACAAAATATACAGCCACCGACGTACAGATAGGCAACTGAAGATATATATATTATTTTTATTTTTTTTGATAAAGGGCTTTCAATTACTGAAGATATATTTTTCCTATCGAATACTAAAACACTTTAAATGCTGGCTTTAATCGGTATACTACAAAATACAAAAATCGACAATACAAAGTTGCAAAATATAATGGTAGTCATTAAATAAAAGTTATAAGTCATTGTGATAAATATTTCACATCATATGTATAAACAGACTAAGCGATATAGAGAGAATATTAGCTAATACATTTATTGTTAATTTATTTTGAGTTAGAAATTCATAAAACTAGCATCACAGTTAGAATATTAAATTTTTCTTTTAAACTGAAATCAATCTAGTTTTAAAATGATCCGATCCATATAACCCAACATCGACCCGATCTTAATTTAATCCAAATCATTCTAATCCAAAAATGGTTTTATAATCTGATATTATTAAAATCAAGGATTGCACGGATTATTATTTCGAGAAGATATATGGTAAATATCTCATATTAAAAGTATAAAGAGATTTTAAGCGATGTATAAAAGACATGAACTAATTTAATCATTACCAATTAATTTTAAATTAGAAATCCATAGGATTTATCAGTTATCTACCACATGTTTTTTTATAAAGAATAAGATATTAAGAAAGGTACTAAAATATATATATAACCAACACGAAAAATTCGTATTTGATACTATTCATTTCTAAGTAGCATAGATGGTAATGTCGTGTTTATTCTTTGTCATCTTTCTACAATTCACAATTGCACATTTCTCGATTTGAATCCGGATTATTATACTGCTTTAACATTAGTATAACCCAATATGTCTATCTACATATATTTGTGTGATTGACTCCATCGAATCATTCATAATTACCGATAAAGATTGTCGTATATACAGAAGAGTGACTAATGGTAATGGTTATGTTTTTTTTTTTTTTGACACCAATGGTTATGTTCTAGATGTATAGTCATTATAAAAGAACTTCGTCTTAAGATTTAAACAACAACGACGACAAAAAATAAGCTATGTAATGTATAGATAATTTTCTATAAAATATTATAATATTTGCAAAATAGTATGCATGTTTTTGGCCAGAAAGTTCAGAAGCTCCGAATTGCATTGGATACTTGTCAGTTATGTCCAAAACTAAAAAGAATTATTATTTTTTCTTTAATATTTCTTATAACCTACATAAAATCTCAATAATTATTGGTCCAAGATCCAAATCGGGTCCCGGGGGATCAACCCGAGTCCGGATCCACAAGAAATCTGTCACGTGAAAGCCAACGGGGTATGTACGGTCGGAAAATGACGTAGGATCTCGATTTAGTTGGCTGATATCGGATTAAATTTAGATCGTCAGATCGGGACACGTAAGCTTGGGATTTTTTTTTTTTTTTTTGAAAGCTTGGGATTCAATTAACTGTCATGTATCATTTACAAAAATGTTAAAAAAAAAGGAGTAAAATAAAAATATCGATGTCACTGCTCACTAGCTCAGCTTTCTTTTAATCATTGAAACCGTTATGACAGAATCTTCCGGCGCGAGTGATTTTGTTCTTGGGCCTACCAAAATTCTTACACTTTGCACAATTCCAGTAAGAAAAACCGATGTTTTACTAACCATTTTTTCTCGTTGTTAATATTTAATACTAGAATACATTTTTTTTTCTTTTCGTCAATACTAGAATACGTTTAGATATTAGATGCAAGTACAAAAGTAAAATATTTGATAATATAAAGCTAATGCACACACCAGACCGATGATCAGCCAAAGTTATCTAAAAAAAGAAGCTAATGCACACAAGTATTAGATATATAAATATTTTCTGAATCTAAATGCTACATTTTACTAATTTTGGCCGCACTTTACTATAGGATATGCGGAGTTTTATAAGTTAAACGTTTGCTCAAATTTACTATTGTATCAAGGATTTGGATTTATTTGAAAGTTAGAGAGATTTAAGGGAA
>OVAY01000568.1:0-52096 GCA_900406395.1 Kernera saxatilis
CGTAAAACCCCGAATTAATTCCAAATCCGGAACACGGGCGTTACAATGTGTGTCAAACACACATGGACAAATGGGAATGGGTAAGAAATGATAAAGTTAACCGAGATCGAAGAAAAATGAGTATGAGGATATTTCTAGTTTTATGTCCACTTATAGTCGTCCACTCCTATATGGCCAAGTGGTTACTAGTTTGGAAAAATGGCTTGTAAGCAACCTTAATGATTTTTGTGCACACCCTGGTGTGATGGACATGTATGTAGGTCCCCATGGTACTGACCTTGTGGTTAATAGTTAGGAATGGTTGGACCACTAAAGCTTGATTGTGTATGCCATTATGAATAATCATTATGGGGTAATCCATATGGACTTTTATAAATGGACAACTAGAAATGGTTAAGAAAAGGTTAATATTTAGGAACAACTATATCTGATAAAGCTTGATTGTGTAGGCCATTATGAATGATCGCCACTGGATAATCCATATGGACATTTATAAATCAACATATGAAAATGGTTAAAAAGTGATGTAGTTAGATGAAATCGATGGAAAATGAATATTAGCGATGATTTATTGTGATGTCCATTTACCATCGTCCATTTCTTTATGACAAATTGTTTACTTATTTGGACCGGTGGGTAATCCATATGGATATGCATAAATAGACTACTGGATTGTGAAAACAATGATAGAACTCTGTCATCAGTGGTTATTTATGTAGAACAATAGCGGTTTCGTTATTTTTGATGCCCGTTAGGTTATCCTTTGAAGAGCGTAAAAGAGAGATTAGAACACTAGGAAAATATCTTTTGTCCATATTATCCTATGAATTCGTCAAGTTATCTTAGAATAAACATAGAATCGTTTGATTTCGTAGACGGACTTCGATGGATAAGATAATGTGAACATGTTTACTTGTGGACAATGATTTGTCCACATTTCTCATGTGCTGCATTACAAATTACTATGAAAAGAAAGATACAAAAATTAAAGAATTGATTTATAGAGTTTGACAAGAAACGAAATCTGAGGCTAAATTCTTTTAATTAAATTTGAAGGAGATTGAAGACTTCTATATATGGAGATTTTGTTTTGGTTCGAACATTGCTCTTCATTGTCTCTTATGGTTAACAGGATTGTGATGATATTGTTTACAAAAACATATTAACATTAACATATCCTCATGGAAAACAATTTGTTGACACCTATGGGCATAAAAAGCACTATCATCAATACTATTAGAAGCATCAACAAGCTCCACAGCTCTCCGATATAGATCCATCGCTTTCGCCTTCTCTCTTTTTTCCAAATACACAAGCACTATCAGAATTCTATATCAAAATTAAATAGATAAATATATAATTCACTAATTTGAACCAGATATTGCAAATCTCATTTTTGGGTATCAAAAGTAATTTATTTGAATTAAATAAAGCTCTAAAGAGATAACAACATAACTCTTCGCCGCAAGATTGCGTAGCTGAGCGTTATTGGGTTCAAATCTCTCACAAAATTCTTCGCTGCAAGATTGCTTTATATGGGAAAAGTCAACGGAACAACAACGACATAGCATCATCGACTCTGCTTTGAGCTTCTTTGTCTCTTCTCTGTTGACGTCAAGTTCCAATTTTTCCGGTGGAGGCGGTGAAAGATTCATTCAAGAACTCATCGAAAAGTTTGAAAAAAATGAGAGTAGTTCCGGTGAAATTTATGGAGCTTCGATAGGAAAAAAAAATAATGAGAAATTTTTTTGCTTCGTCTCGTGCTACGCAACTCTGAAAAGCTCTCCACATTTTATGATAACCCTAATAATTTTTTTTATATATTTTTTCTTTGTTATTAAAATTAGAAATAGGAAAAAAGAAAAATGAGTATAAAAAGAAAAGTTTTGAGTGATTTTAAGTCGTTTGATATAAGCTGACAAGATAGTTGACGGTAAACAACCTACAAAAAGTGCCTTAAAATCCAGAAGTGTGTCTCTCTATAATATCTTTACAAAAAAATGTCTAGCTGTAATTATTCCTTTAATGTATCGATCCTATAGAGACTAGACAACCACACCACGAATCTATAAAAGTAGGACTAATTAAGCTAAGACTAAATTAAGAGAGTGAATGTCACAAAAATTGCAACAAAAATGAGCAACTAAATGAAATGATGTGAGAAAAACGCTAGGTATTAGGGCAATTGCAGAGAATCATGAATTAAACAAATATAATAAATTGTTAGGGATTCAAATAAACATTGTCCTAAACTCGTGGTTTTGACCTCTATGTCTAACAATCCTAACAGACGAATCTCTTGTTTGTTGCTAGCTAGTTTGACATGCATTAACACAGCTGAAGTTCTATATGTATGTCCATTAAACTCTATGACTCCACTCTTGTTTATTATGACGCCTAGCTTACTAGGATTAGATGAGGTCATTTACTAAACTTTTGGAATGTAAATATCCTAAAATCATATTGCAAAGTGTGTAGTCAAGCAATCAACAATAAGAAAAGTCAAGGTAAAGAGCCAATAAATCTCCCTAAACAATCATCCAAAACTTAATCAACTCATGAAAACTTGTTTATTCCCTTCAACCTAACTTTAAGAACTACTCTGACGTGATTGAAAACTAAATAACAGACAAAGCTTAAAAGAATCGAATAAAACAGAATTGCAAATATGAAGAACAAGGGTTCATAAATCTTCCTTATGGGCTGTTACAGAGTTGAGATCTTCTCGCTTTAGAGCTTAGAAACATAAAGAGTAGAGCAAGATATGAGACTAAGTTTTGTTTTCTCATGGTGGCTCCCTTTATAAAGAAGCTGAATATGTGTATTTATAAGTCTATGTCTAGGTTGTGTTGGTCTTGGAAAGTCTTGAGCGGATAAGAAAAACTACCTTATTTTTGTGAGAAATGGATCGAGCTAAGCACAAGGGCTCTGCATCTTGTCTATCAGACTCGTCTACCCTAGTATCTACAAGACCGGGTTCGTGATGGCCCAGATGTGTCCAGTCCACATTTAGGGTCCTTCTCTGTTTGGACTACTTGATCATCTTTCACGGTAACATCCGTAAATTTCAAACAGTTGATCCAAATGACTCAAGACCAGCGCGAAATGGAAGATGACATATGTGGGTATCTTGTATCTAAATTTGGGCTTTATCCAACGTTAGAAAGGCCTTGAATGAACACCAAATGTTTGACGCTTCTGCATGTATAATTCTCTCTTTTTCTGCTCTTTTCCCTATAAAGACCTCTACAACAAAATAGAAAGATATGTGTCTAGCCATGGAGATCATGTGATGATCCTCGAAATGTATTCTCTAAATCTCTATGGACTATAATTTTTGGAAAAGATGGTACATATGACTGGAATACATCGGTCGAAAGATCTTAGAGGCTGATGCTTCGAGGGGGAGAGTGAAATGCGTGAATGTACCATTTTTCCTTTATGATAGTCTTGCCCCACTATTTTTTTTTTTATTATGTTTCTAATGAGGCAAGAGGGAAAGTGCAAGTGATAGACATCCATTGAAAAGTGTTATGAAATAGTAGTTAATGAATATATATCATGTAAATTTATCTTAAATACCATTTCTTACAAGTAACATCAATTTTGTGTAAATTCATTTGAGTTACTACTTTGTATTCTCCTTAAAAAAGAGATCATTGGTTTTTTTGTAATTATATAAGAACAATACCCAAGAAAAAAACCATATGAGAACAATACAACAAGCATAACACACTATGCATATTATGGGTAGAAACCATCATTTATTTGGAAATCTCTCCTCCATGATTGTGATTTATTGAAGAAAGGACTCCAACTTTGGATTGGTAATGGTACAACAATTAAAGCTTTTGAAGATCAATGGCTCCCAACACATCCCCCTAGAACTCCAAGTCGAATTGGAAACATAGATGCTGAAAACCATTTGGTGAGTGATCTGCTTAGAAGTGGAAAGAGAGAGTGGAACAAAGATTTCCTCAAAACGTTGGTAGAAGCAGAGGATATCTTTGAAATACTAAAAATTCGATTAAGCTCAACATCCGCAGTGGATCTTCTTGGATGGCACTACACAGATTTGGGTATATACATAGTAAAATCCAGATAATGGCTGGCAACTCATCTCCCGGATCAAGAAAACAACATAGAACCCCACCAGGACGAAGACAATTCAAAGAGGCGGTCTGAAAAACTAAAACAGCTTAGAAATTTGACATTTCTTATGGTGAATACTCTCGAACGCACTGGCAATAGGAACAACATTCAAAACCGGAGAATTATTGCAGATGCACAATGTCGAAGACGTTGTTCAGCAGATGAATCTAATGAGCATCTCGTCTTTAATTGTTCTTACGCGCAAGCCATATGGAGAGGAGCCAACATCACCAACAATATTATCGTTGATCCAAATCTTTCGTTTGATGAAAATTTTGAAGGCTTAATTCAGAATCATTTCAACCGCAATCTGCCTTCTTTGCAATGCCAACTAATGTTGTGGATATTATGGAGAATTTGGAAGAGCCGTAACCTCCTTATTTATCAAAAACATAGAAGTAATTGGAGGCGTGATGTTTAGAAGGCTACATCTGAAGCACAAGAGTGGATCGCTTGTTGCCATTATTTTGATAAAGATGACACACCGAATGGATCGTAATCCAAAATTACACGAACTCGAAGATCAAATTAGATAAGACCAAAACCCGGGTATGTGAAATGCAACTATGATTGTCGTTTTTCAACAAATAGTTCTCTGTCAAAGATGGTTTGGATCAGTGGCGGATCCAGAATTATATTTTACCGGGGTCAATATATATCAAAATAAATTATTAATATAAAATAAATATAAATATGTATGATAAAATAATAAAAACAATATTCTATGCATATTTTCTTACAAATCCATATTATCTTACAAATTTTATAAGTTTTTATCTACAAAATGAATGAAATAAATAAATTTTGGAAAAAGAATTGAAATAAATAAATTTTTCACCTTTAATTTTTAATTATATGTAAATGTCGGATGAATAAAACGTGAATATGATCAAAATTTTACATTCAATGAAAGATTATAAGGTTAAGATTTTGAAGATACAAAATAAAAATTAGATTCTTTAAAGGATTTGCTTTCCTTTTCTTCAATTAAGAATAGAAAATTGAAATTTTCTTTTAGAACAAAAGAGCAAAAGATGGAAATAGGTCAAACATAAAATTATTAAGGGGTCCTTGTAAGTAGTTTCGCTGGCTTGGATTATAGGGATACAAAAGGAGTACATTATGAAGCGGGTCAAAGCACTGGAAACGTATGCCAATCACCCTTAGAAGCCGAATTACAGGCCCTGTTAAAGGCCTTACAACATGTACGGGACAGAGGATATCGACGAGTTATTTTCGAAGGAGATAACAAATGGTATGGAAGCTAATCAAATGAGATAAATTAAGCTATGTTTATCATAATTGGATTCATGATATCAGAGGATAGATTCGAGGATGCGGAGATAAAAAGAACATCTCGAAATGACAATCAAGCAACGGATCATTTAGCTAAAGAAACTCATAATATTGTTACTTTTATTTCATATATGTTCGTACCAATCTTGATTATAACAATCCTATATGAGGATCACACTGTTTCTTGTTAATGAAATTTGATGATGTTAAAAAAAAAAAAAAACGCAATATGCTTGTTCTCTACATTCTATGTTATATAATCTAGTTAAATTTTATTTTTATTATTGTTTATAATATTTCACAATAATTCTAATTAAATTATCAAAATAACTAGGACAAACAACATCAACTAGAATATAAAATCCACAACATAATAAAAACAAGTTAAAATATAAAAATTATAAAGAAAGATATAGGTAAACATGTGAGTTACATCACAAATAAAGAATACGAAAAATTAAGAAAAATAAATTTGTAGTATAGGTAATCCCAATACATCTTCAGAACTTGGTCTTTTTTGACATCTATCGAATTTTTCATCGTACTCCAACCATATACGAAATAATATTTTATGTCATCACATTTTAGGGTAATCGTCTATATATCGTTTTTAATTATGTCTAGGACTTCCACTTCAATACCTTTTTTCAAATTCTCGTCTGTAACATCTTTCATTTTCGTCAGGATGGACACCATTTGTTTTCTAGATAATACCAGATTACCATCAACATCACTCTTTGATAGTTGCTTTGATATTATCATATCAAGATCTAGTGCAAAGTCAGAATACTTCATCTTGCTGAATTTTTAATTGAATATTAAAAATTTTGTTTCTTAACAAAATGGAAAAGGTCTATATCTCTAATACTTTATAACGGAAGATGTAAATCAAGAACGCCCATCTTGGAAAATAATTTTGTTTCTTTTAATTTAATAAATGAAATTCTCTAAATTAGTATATAATAATAATAAGTATCTACCATGTTAGGATAATATGACAAATACTAGTTTAACATATTTAGTATATTATATGTAAAATATTTTTAGCTATAAAAATATATTTTAGTTAATCTAACATCCAAATATAATTAGTTTCCAAATTATTAAGAAATAAATTTTTCTCTTTAAAATTTACAGAAATAAGATGGAAAGAATATGCAACTGTTTGAAGACTGATTTGTAAGGCTTAAACTTTGTTGTTCAAACAATGCTTATCATGTACTCTATTTTTTTTTACAATATTAACCCTTGGAAATTTAGACGAGAGGACTATAGAAGACGGTGTCATGATGTGTCTAGTTTCTAAGAGAGCATGAACATACAAGATAAACTAAAATTGAAGACATCGTCCGTTAACAAAGTAGAAATTGGGTATATCTCTAATATTTTATATTACTGCCGAATATGTAGATCACGAATATTTATCTTGCCAATTAGATTATTGAAAAACTAATCTTATCCATTTAAGAAACCTGAGTTTGGGATTGAAAAATAGGAAGAACTTACATTATCCATTCGAAGCTTAAAGTTCATGTTTACTTTAGACTTGTTTGTAAAAGGGAAAATGTATATTCCAAACGTGATAGAGAAGATACGACAGCCTAGACATCAAATATTATATCTTAATCCAAAAACGAAACCAGCCTTGAGAACTATAATTTAATCAAAGGATCTTCTAGTAATGACGAGCCTTATAAATAAATCCCAGATTGGGTTTTTGAAGTTTGAATTTGTTCTAGTCTTTGGAGTGAGGGTTATACTATGGGGTGATTTGCTATACTAATTGCGAGAATGTGGTGTGAAGGTTTTGGAATATGGTTTTTGTTTATGCAGCGCTTCGGTATGCCTATGGAATGTTAGATTATTTGTATAACATGACTATTTTGTTCTTTTTTATGTTTGGTAGTCATACTATAAATGGTATGTGTTATTCCATTCCAAAAAATAGCACAAACTATTCCATTCCATTTCATGAAATATGTTAGTCTGGACTATCTTGTGTTTGTAGTATGCCTATGTATTACTATTATTTTGTTTTCGGTTATGTAGTCGTACTGGTTTACGTGTGAATTCCTTAGAATTGTAGTGATATGTTATTTTGTGGCTGATATGTAGTATGAATGTATGTTTTGTACTATGAGAGTAACTAACTTTGATTTTTTTTTTTGGGAAAACGGCCAATTCCTACCTGAATAATAGGTTGCGGTCCCGATTCGAACATGTATTCACGATCTGTGCGAGAACATACCCAAATGTGTAATTAAAGTGAATTTCATACCTGAACTTAATGAATTTAGCGAAAGCATACATTGACTCTCACTCTTTAGTCATGTTCCAAGTTATCCAACATGTTTGCTGAATCAGATAAAAGAAAAAAAAAAAAAATTACCAAAATGACATCATTTTATTTAAATTTTTATCAGAAAAAAAAAAATCCAAAACGAGGTCGTTTTAGCCTCCAAAAAAAGTCTCATCTTCTTCATCTCGGATACGAGATCTACAGAAAATGTGTGGACAAAATTCATGTCTGGATCGTTCTTCATCAAAATGAGAAGTTTTCAATCTCTGAAATTCTACACTTTTTGTCATAATTTTGGCCTTTGTTGTATGAGTTTCTTCAAAATCAAGTTAATGTGATTGAGGCAAATACTAAGGTTTAACTTGTGTTTAATTTGTTATAAAATAAGATCAAATCAACCAATGGGTATAACCGGAGATGTGAAAGAAGTGAGTTTCTTCTGGCGGTGCCTCTAAACATCGGTGGAATGGGTTTCGCTTGAAAGGCGAAGCGGCCAGTGGAAGCGGCAACGCTATAAGACAAAGCTGCCCGAAGCATCGATTTTGCACCGGAGACAACGACGGAAGCGGCCATGAGAAAAAAAGCTGGAAAAAAAAAAAAATTGTATCGCGAGCCCTAACAATGTTCTCGATCTCAGGTAGGAGATGAAGAAGACTCGACTTTTTTTTTTAAATTGTGTATGCCAAACGACGTCGTTTTGGTCGATTATTTTCTGAGAATTTTTTTTTACTAAACGACATTGTTTTGGTCAATTTATAGAGACTCGGGAAACACGTCGGATACAATACCGGATTTGTAATGGATTGACTAACGGATTGAGCGTCAACGTATGAATTCGCAAAATTTATTGAGTTCAGGTATGAAATTCAAATTAATTACACATTTGAGTATGTTCTCGCACAAATCATGAATACATGTCCGGATCAAGACCGCAGCCTACTATTCAAGTAGGAATTGGCCGTTTTTCCTTTTTTTTTTTTTTGTCTGCGCAGGAATTGAAAATATGAATATGGTGTGTTGCCTGAAAGGTTCTTTGTCCTTGGTTTTGAATTTCGTCTCTTGTTTCGAATTAGTTTAACCTATGCCGCTATGCCTTGATGTATTAAAGGTTGTAGACAAAGATGTTTTAAAAAAGTTTCCCTTGACCTTTCTGTGGACATGTAAAACTACTATTTGTAATGTGGTTGGCCCAATACTTCTCTTTTAGTTATCAAGTTATGAACTATATGAATTTTGCATTGTATAGTAGTGCTTTTGTAGGATCCTTAACTCTTTTTTTTTAAATCGCCTTGTTGCATAAAGTTTAGAATAACTAATTCAACTGTGAACGGATAGACTAAATACATCAACAAAGTTTTACAACCATCATCAAGTTATGTTTTGCTACACCAATTTATTATATTATTGGTTTATAGGCTTCTATTCTAAAGCATCATGGACTCCGCTTTTGAATGAAGGAAAAAAAAAAATGAATGAGATGTAGCAAGTGTGATTTTTCATATATAAAATAGAAGGTTTACTAGGCATCGGTGATATACGTTGCAGACCAAAACACACAATATACTTGGTTGACTATTAACTAAAAATAGTATGGTTTGATTTAATGTAGAATCATTGCTCGCCACACATTTATTTTAGGGGAAATTTCGATTTTAAAATTAAATAATAAGGCTTGGTTATGTTAAAGATTTACTAGTTTTTGGCTTGTGTCAGCTTGTTCTATCTTCGACTCATGATTTCATGCGCGCAGTGAAGGTATAAACGACTTCACAACAACCCAATTAGTTATTCACTTTATTTTAGTTTTTTTATGGCTATATTTTTTAATTTGAGCTGCTATTTGGTTATTGGGCTAATTCTCCCAATTATTTTTTTTTTGTTTTTTCCACTTTTGTTGGTTGTTTGTATTTTTTTCGTTGAAGACAAAGCAAAGATTTACACAGCAGAACAATGAGTCGAAGACGATTCAGAAAAGAAGATGGTGGTGACGATGATATTACTGGTGGTCATGGTGATGTGGCAGGAGGCGAGGAGATGACATGAGATGACATCGACGGAGAAGAAGACGGTGGTTGGGATGATTTTACAGGTGGTAGTGATGATAATGATATTATCGGTGGTGATGAATACATCGGAAAAAGAGTTGGTACGACTTGAGATTTAGTAGATGGAGTGGTGAGTGGAGACGGAGAAGAAGGAGGTGCCAGTGGATGAAGAATTTGATGGTGGTGAGTGAAAATCTAATTTCACAATCAGAAAAATTGTGAAATTCTAAGTTAAATGAAACATTAACCCGAAATGATATGATACCCTATAAATTAATGACTAACAAGTGGAATACCATGTTAAAAGAATCATTAATCAGGAATTATATAGTGTACTAAGTAGTTTAACACATTACAACAATTTTTTTTTTTGTCAACATTACAACAATTTATAACTCGCTAAATAAAACAATAAACCAAACTTAAATAGTTTTTTGATGTAATACATAATTTAACACGTTCCAAATAATTATAAAAATCGTTATTTAACAAAGTATCACATTTTATAATTTTATAAAATTTGGTAAGTGTCATGTTTTGCACCATATTATATGAATTTTTAGAATTGGTTTTTTATGTTTGTATATATAATAAATAGTTTAACATGCTAAAAATATATTTAAAACAAGAAATGTAACACCTACTATCAAAGTCTATCGATATATTATACTAATTATCATGTTAAATAACTAAATATCATGTGTAGACACCATATTAAATAAAAAATTATAATTAATTTTGGATGTATGCATGTATAATAGCTAGTTTAACAATGTAAAAGTATATGTAACTTGTTCCAAATAAATGTAACATATACTAATTATGTTATCAAAATATAACAGTAAATATCATGTTAACAAATAAATTACTGCTGAAATTTTTTCATATTTTTTGCTCGATTTTTAACCACCATTGACACCGAAACAATGCTTTTGTCTTCGTCGAATTACCTATAGTGTATGTTAACTCGTTAAACTTTGTTTTAACTCGCATTAAAATAAGGGTAAAATAGTCAGAAAAATTTGGTCAGATGTAAGAGAACTAATTATAAAATTTTCATTGTTATTTCTCTAACGAGAATCCAGCATAGTTTTTCTCTTAGGTTTAATAGTATTTTTCGCACAATAACACTTATCGTTGAAAACTTTGTGTTCATAACACCTTTTCTAAATTTTTATCCTCTTCTCACTTATTGGTACTGTAAAATTCTATTTTTCTCTTAAAAAAATTGAATAACCCTTTTAAAAAAATTGAATCACCCTCTTCTCATTTCTGATCTCTCTCTCTCTTAACCAAACATATGATTTTTTTAAAAAAATATTTTTTTTTTTCGTTCTTTCTTTTCCCACGACTTGTTTTTTCTTTATTTTTCGATCTCAATATTGCTATATTTTTGAACATTTATATTGTTTAAAGATTTGTAGTTTCCTATGGTTTTAAACGTATACATATATACATGTACAAATCATTAAATATTATTCGTACACATCAAATATAATAAATGAAAGTATCTTAACATTAGTATATAAATTAGTATACAAACTAACAATAATTTGTTTTGGTTAGGGTTCTACATATTATTTACCTCTTAGTTGCCGAAAAATCCCTTACCATCTTCTCTTTCTTTTGTTTTTCTTCTTCTTTTTCTTCCTTTATTTATACCATCCAAAAACAATCTACCCAATCACAATATTTTTAATTTAATTTTTTTATATTAACTGATTTAATTTTGTGATACTACTAAAACAATATGTATTTTCTGTATATTTAGTGATTTTAATTTTTAAAAACAGACCCATGTTTTTAAAAACAAATCCATATGAAAACTTAAGTTTCGCAAAGTCTATGTAGTACACATACTTCAAATCATGTACTACATAAACCAATATACTATATTAATGTTTCCAACATGCTATTTCACGTTTTGAAATTTACTTATATATATGAGTTGAATTATTTTGGGTTTAGATTTATGTTTTTTGGTTTAGGGTTTAGTATTATGGTTTAAGAAAGAATTTAAATCGATCAAATATTTAAACTAAGAATCACTTATTCGAAATGTAGACATGCCGTTCTATACTATTTTCTTCTATAAATAGTATAAAACAAAGTGATTACACTTAAAATCACTTATCTTTTACTTAGAGTTTGGGTTTATGCTTTTGAATTTAAGGGATAATATTATGGTTTTAAAGATGATTTAAATCAATCAATTATTTACTATAACACTCACTTTATTCTAAATGTAAACACGTTCTATACTATTTTGTTTTATTAATAGTATAGAACACCATGTTTACATTTATAATAATTTATCTTATTTAAAAAAATATATATATTTATCCATTTAAAAAAAAACTATGCCACAAAAAATTAAGATTTTTTCGTATAATCACAAAACTAAATCAATATATAAGCAAAAACTTGAATTTCAAAATGATCAAATGGAGTGAAAAATTTGTTTTTCCACATAGAACATAAAAGTTGTAATTGAAGCAGACTTCAAAATTAGTTTCGTCTCTACTGTTTATTCAAAGAGTACAAAAATAATTATTCACTTTATATATTATATATAAGTGTTAGTTTCTTAATTTTTAATCCCAAATTAGCTATATAGCAAATTCACCCATCTTTCATCAATTTTTTTTACTCGTACCATGAAAAAAGGCACACCCTTAACAATATAAAAGGAAAATTCCGTAGTGTAGACTGACTCTTTCTCTCTCTAAAAAAAAGCATTCACCTAGGCAATCTCATCGGCTTCTCACCGGCTTGGCCGGCGTCTGAAGACCATCTCCAACGTCGTGCCCTTCTTTTTGTTTGTAATTACCAGTAGGTTCGTTGTTCCCCGTCCAGATTTTGTTTCGCTACCTTCTCGTCCGTTGTGTCTCGGGTATGAGGGTGGTCAGATCTAGAGCTTTGGGTGATCGATCTCATTGGTTGTCGCGGTGTTTCAAACCTCATCCTTCGAGATTTCTTCATATTGATGGGCTTAACGGCGACAGTAGCTTCTTTTTCCAGATCTGAGATCCCTTTGGTCTTAGAGTTTGGGGAGTAGTTGTAGAAATGTTCACGCCTTCAGAGCCGTTCTTCCTATTCAAGCATGACTTCCCTTTCCGCTAGCCTTTAGCTTTAGATGTCATGTTTTTAAATGTGGATAGAGCTTTTGACTAGGGTTTTTCTCTTTTAGATCTTTGTTTGATGTGGTTAAAACTTAGCTGGGTGTTATAGAGCTTCTTGCTCCAGACTTTGGGTTAAGTTTTTTTTTTCTATTTGTATGAGAGTGAAGTGGTATTACCTTATAGATGATAGAAGTTTGGCTCACCACTTTGTTAACCTTTGTATGAATATCTTCATCTTATAAGAAACTTTAGAAAGTTTTGGGATCTATGTGATTGAGGATTTTGCAGAAGTTTCGGGTTGGTTGGATTGCACTCATGACTCCACCGGATTGCACGTTAAGTGTAAAGGTTCCTGAGACGAGGATTAAAAGAGAGATTCAGTTTTACCCCTCTTAATATTTTATTTTCTGTTGAAATATTCTGCTAGATTTCCTCTCTCTTAGTTTCTTGTTAGTTTGATATGTTTCTTTCGAATTTAGCGTCGTCTAAAGGTTTATGTATCACTTCATGTCTCTCCAAAATGGTTTCTCCATTGTTGAAAAATGTTGTAGTAGAAAAGTATATTATTATATAATGCTGAACGCGCACGACGTGAGCGTGACAGCGACACATGTTACATCTAATTTAGATTGTAACATGTGTCAATACAATAAAATAATAAAACTTAAAAAAATGTAAAATAAAAAAAGTATAGTATTAATATAATTAGTGAAAGAAATAAGTAAAATAATATATGCATAATATAATTGGTAAAATATATAAGTAAAATATAAAAAAATAAAAAAATAAATAATAACAAAGTAGTGGAAAAAGTTAAAGATAAAAGAAGAAGAAAATTACCAGAAGAGGAAAATTATCTATCTAATATGTTATTTATGTAAAATGTAAAAAGAACAAATTTGTAAAAAAGAAAAAAAAAGTAAAGTGATGGAAAAAAGGAAAATTTGTTCTGGAAAATATTCTCCTAATATGTTCTGGAAAATATTCTCCTAATATGTTCTATATATCGTTATAAATAAGATCTAGAGTCGTCAAAATTCAATTGTGTGCTTCTATCTTTTTATTCTCTTATTTATTGATATCAAATAAAAAAACTGAGTTTGAGGATTAAAAAGTCGATCAAAGTTATTTAATTCTAAATAATTAGATTAAAATCGTGTTTATCATCGTATTAGTTTGTGTTCTTCGTAAATGGATCAAGTTCAACCGGTTACCAATAACGGATATTTATTTATTTTTTTAATTATATATAAATATAATTATTAGTAAAACTCGCATATTATTCAAGTTTTAATCAATTATATAAATATATTGCAACGGGTACTTACTTATTTTTAAAAATTATATGTATTATATGTAAATAAAAATATTATTAAAAACTCGTATATCATGCGGGTCCTAATCTAGTATCAAGATACACTTTCTGATTTTTGAGAAAAAAAAAATATAAAAGGAAATGTATCTAAGTGTGGAGTGTGGACCCACCAGTAGGCCACCATGCACACAACTTGGCTTTTCTCGTATCAGTAAAAAAAAAATCTAATATAGTAAAGTCGACCAAATCGCAGCCGTTTATTTCCCAACAAAGAAGCAGGCAGATAAAATGACAATTTACCCTCCAATCTTAAACCTCCCTCTACGCTCACTACTTTCTTTGTCTCCCTTTTTATCTCTCTCACTTTTCATCGATTCTGCGCAAATTCATGCAAAAAGAGAAGAAGAAAAAAAGTTAACACAGTCCCCAAGATTCTGAGTGAGTGATGGTATTGAATTCTTCGCTCCTTTTCGATTATTATCTCTTTTGTTCCTTCTCTTATTTAATATCCCCTTCTGGGGTCAATCATACAAACTTCACTAACAAGGTGATTGATTCATTTTTGTGCTCCGATCGTCATTTTACATCATATATCATGAGTTTGTGATGTTTTAAAAATCTGGGTTTTGTTTGTTGTTGTAGATGATGATCGTTTTGTGTTTGAATGTAATTTAATCGCACATAACCAATATTATCAATGTTTTAAAACCTCGTATGTTCTGTTTCTTTTTGACTCTCTGTTCTAGGAAGATTTCTGGGTTTGTTTGTTTTTAATTATAAAGTTTGAATCTTTTTTTTTTTCATGTGTTTGATTACAACAAGTGTTTAGACAAATGAATCATGAATCGTGATGAAGCTATACGTGTTTGATAGATGCAATTCGTTTCTTAAATGTCGATGAATATTGTGTAGATTCTCTGCTAAGCTCCAAAGTGGTTCACTTTCTCAATCCTAAATCGTAATCCACCTCTATGAGATTTTAAAGCACATTAAAAGCTGTTGTGTCTTAAAGAGAAAAGGAGTTTGTTGTTAAGCTTTTTCCGTTTAACCTTCATGTGTTTCATATGTTGGCTGTTTTGTTGTTGTGTCACAGCAGGAGATCGTATGTGGCTCAAGAACTGATCCCCAAGGAGAAACAAAAATGAAGAGAAAGTATTACTATGAGTTAAACCGTCCGTTTGATCTATGTCGTAAGTGCTTTAGAAGATCTATGTTTCCTTTTTACCTAAAATGTTCTGCATGAGTTAATGAATGGTTTATTATCTGTTGGTTGGTCTGTTGTGGTAGCTTTCGAGGTCTTTTGCTCGGGGACATGGAAGGCCGTGGAGTACTTAACGGTCGAGAATGGAATGATGACGATGCGACTTTTGGAGAAAGGGCAACTTTTGGATGATATAAGACCTTATCAGAGGCTTCGTCTTAGATCAAGAAAGGCAACTTTGATCGACTGTACCTCTTTTCTACGACCCAGTGTCGATGTTTGTGTTCTCTATCAGAAAGATGACAGTTTGGATCAAGAGACTAAAGAGCATGACTTGGAGCCGGTATATTCACTTCCTTTGATTTTTCTTCAATCTCATGGTGGTCCATTGGTAAAATGACTCATTGTTGGCTACTTAGTAAATATAGTTCCAATTCTTCTACAGCGATTTCAATCATGATTGACCGTTATGGATGCCTTATATGGCAAGAATACTTCCATAGATTTGGGGGAGTAGTTTGGGTTTCGGCTTGAGATCTCCCGGTTATCATTAAAGAAATTAAGAAATTCTGATCTTGAAATCATTTCTTAAATCAAGAAAATAGAAAGAATGTGTATCAGCCTCCAAAAAAATCAAGAAAATATGCGCATTTTGTTTTTTTGTTGAGATCATCTATGTGTGGTGTAGGTTTGGGTGGATGCAAAGATTGTATCTATAGAGAGGAAGCCTCATGAATCAGAATGCTCGTGTAATTTCTACGTCAGCGTTTATATAGACCAAGGCTGCATCGCTTCGGAGAAGCATAGAATGAACAGAGCTTCGGTGCTTGTGGGGCTCAACCAAATCTCCATCCTCCAGAAGTTTCCCAAGGAACAAAGCTCGGACCGGTTCTACAGATGGAGATACTCCGAGGACTGTGGTTCGCTGGTGAAAACAAGGCTAACCCTTGGCAAGTTCTTGCCTGATCTTACGTGGCTGCTTGTTACATCGGTCTTGAAAAGCATTGTGTTTCGTATCAGAACCATTCAAGAGAAGATGGTTTATCAGATTGAGACAGACGAAGATTGCGAAGGCTCTAGTAGCTCTCTGAGTGCGATGAATATCACGGTGGAAGATGGCGTTTTCATGTCCAAGTTGGTTTCTTTCAATCCAGCTGAGGATGATACTCATCAAGATCCTGATGTAAAGAAGGAAAGTGATGAAGAGGAGGTAATAATGGAGCTGCGTCGATCCAAGAGAAGACATGTGCAGCCCGAAAGATTCGGTAACTCTGAGAGTCAGCTAGATTCAAAGGATGGATGGGTAAGGATGATGCCATATAGGTATAGTACATGGACTTTTTCTAGTGATGATGACGAAGAAGATTGTGACGATGATAGAGATACCGATGATGATTTGTACTTACCGTTATCACATTTTTTTGGGAAGAAAGGAAGCACAAAGGGACTTAGTAAGGATAAAGACAGAGAGATTGTTTTAGTAGACAAAACAGAGAGGAGGAAGAAGAAGAAAAGAGAAGGATTTGGTCGAAATCGCCAGCTTTCGGTTATTCCCTTCACTCCTGTGTTTGATCCTATACCATTGGAACAGTTTGGTCTCAATGCAGAGAGTTTGTGTAGTGGTTTCTCTGGAAGTCATTTGATGGATGAGATCGATAAGTATCGTACTAAAGCTGCGAAATACGGGAAGAAGAAAATGTCGGAAATAGAAGAGATGGAATCTGATCTATGTTGGAACGACAACCTCGGGAAGTCGGTCCAAAAAAGAATTGGACCGACTTCCCGAATACGTTCTGTTTCCGGGAATACCGGAGTTTCTGATGAACCGCAGATTTATAAGAAGAAAACATTGAGCGCAGGTGCGTATAACAAGCTGATAGATTCATACATGAGTAGTATTGATTCTACAATCGCAGCCAAGAACGAAGGAACCAGTGTTGTTGAGAAGTGGGAGGAGTTAAAGAACTCCACAAGCGCTTCAATGGAAGCCGAAGAAAGGTCGAGTGACGATGATGAAGAGGGAGAGACGTCGGAGAACGAGATGTTATGGAGAGAAATGGAACTATGCTTGGCATCTTCTTACATTCTTGATGACAATGAGGTATATATATATTCTTTCTTGAAATTCTTTTGATATCTTTCCTAATAAATTGCATGCGTTTAACTCTGTTATATATTGGATTTGAAAAATTCAGGTGAGAGTGGATAACGAGGCGTTTCAGAAAGCAACCGGTGATTGTGAACATGATTATGAATTGGATGAAGAAATAGGAATGTGTTGCAGATTATGTGGTCATGTAGGAACGGAGATAAAACATGTCTCTGCACCTTTTGTAAGTGAAAACTCTTGAAAATGCATACCGATTTTTCGATATTTTTACCACTAATGTTTTAATCATTTGATTGTTTTGGTAGGCGCGGCACAAGAAATGGACCACAGAGACTAAGCAGATCAACGAAGATGACATTGATACTAAGGTGAAACAAGATGGAGCCGAGAGCCGCGGTTTCGCTATGCCCGTTGCTTCCGCAGAAACTCCCTTGGCCGAAGAAAGTGACAACGTTTGGTCACTAATACCTCAGCTTAAGAGAAAACTGCATTTGCACCAGAGGAAAGCTTTCGAGTTTCTCTGGAGGAACCTAGCCGGGTCAATGGTTCCCGCGATGATGGATCCGAGTTCAGAGAAGATAGGTGGCTGCGTGGTTTCTCATACTCCCGGAGCAGGCAAAACATTTCTGATCATAGCTTTTCTTGCAAGCTACTTGAAGATATTCCCAGGGAAGAGGCCTTTGGTTCTTGCTCCCAAAACAACATTGTACACATGGTACAAGGAATTCATCAAATGGGAGATTCCGGTCCCGGTTCACTTGATCCATGGCCGTAGAACCTACTGTGTGGCCAAAGAGAATACCATTGAGTTCAAGGGGATTCCGAAACCGAGCCAAGACGTTAGGCATGTTATTGACTGTTTAGACAAGATTCAGAAATGGCATGCACGGCCGAGTGTTCTTGTGATGGGTTACACATCGTTTCTAACGTTGATGAGGGAAGATTCCAAGTTTGCTCATAGGAAACACATGGCTAAAGTACTGAGAGAATCTCCAGGGCTTCTGGTTCTAGACGAAGGACATAACCCGAGGAGTACCAAGTCGAGATTGCGAAAGGCCTTGATGAAAGTTGACACCGATTTGAGGATTATGCTTTCGGGTACATTGTTTCAGAACAACTTCTGTGAGTACTTTAACACTTTGTGCTTGGCTAGACCCAAGTTTGTTCATGAGGTTCTAATGGAGTTGGACCAGAAGTTCGAGACCAACCAAGCTGTGCAAAAGGCACCTCACTTGCTTGAAAACAGAGCCCGGAAATTCTTCCTCGACGTTATAGCCAAGAAGATTGACACAAAAGTGGGAGATGAGCGCTTGCAGGGTCTCAACATGCTGAGGAATATGACGAGCAGTTTCATCGACAACTATGAAGGAAGCGGAAGTGGAAGTGGTGATGTTCTTCCGGGTTTGCAGATTTACACATTGTTGATGAATTCTACAGATATACAGCACAAGACTCTTACCAAACTTCAGAACATAATGTCGACTTACCATGGATATCCCCTCGAGCTCGAGCTTCTAATAACCTTAGCAGCTATCCATCCTTGGTTGGTCAAAACCTCTACCTGTTCTGCCAAATTCTTCAACCCTCAAGAGCTTTTCGAGATCGAGAAGCTCAAGCATGACGCGAAGAAAGGATCTAAAGTCATGTTTGTGCTTAACCTCGTGTTCCGGGTGGTCAAGAGGGAGAAAATCCTCATCTTTTGCCACAACATCGCGCCCATCCGCCTGTTTCTTGAGCTGTTTGAAAATGTTTTCAGGTGGAAGAGAGGCCGAGAGCTCCTGACTTTAACAGGGGATCTCGAGCTGTTTGAGAGAGGCAGAGTGATAGACAAATTTGAAGAGCCTGGAGGCCCGTCCCGTGTTCTGCTGGCTTCGATCACAGCCTGCGCAGAAGGCATCAGCCTAACCGCTGCTTCGCGGGTGATCATGCTTGACTCGGAGTGGAATCCTTCCAAGACAAAGCAAGCAATCGCACGTGCGTTTAGACCGGGACAGCAGAAAGTGGTGTACGTTTACCAGCTATTGTCCAGAGGAACACTTGAGGAAGACAAATACAGGAGGACGACATGGAAAGAGTGGGTCTCGAGTATGATTTTTAGCGAAGAATTTGTGGAGGACCCGTCTCTGTGGCAAGCTGAGAAGATTGAGGACAATGTTCTCAGAGAGATTGTAGAGGAAGACCAAGTCAAATCTTTCCATATGATCATGAAGAACGAGAAAGCTTCAACAGGTGGATGATTGGGGAATTTTTTCGGTTTAAAGTTTATTTTTCACCATGTCTTTGATGATCATGATGATTCTTCCAACAGCTTGTTGTATTGTAATAAAACTAATCATGTATCAAAACTTTGTGTAATAATTCAGCTGTATGATCATAATCTTGAACAATGTGAAACAAACGTATTCATTAAACAGTTGATTTCAGGAAAGGGTTTGAAGAATGTCGGGTTTCTTCTTGTTTCACTTCCTTTCTCAGTCCCTTGTCTTCATTGTTATTAGCATTGTTCACCGGACTCTTAATCAAATTCAGTTTCTTAATCTCTATCTTCTTCGCATCTTCAGCTTCGTCTCTCTTTGTTTGTTCGGAAACATTTGCTTTCCTTACAAGTGTAGTAGCACACAGCTTACTTGCAGAAGATTTCGGAACTGCCTCTGTGTTTTCACTTGTCTGAATCGAAGCTGGAGGATTCTGGACCTTGGGTGTAACCACTTCTCTGCTTGGATTCTGCGGAGGATTTGTAGTAATTGCCTCGTTAGCTTCTTCAAGCAATCTTTCCTGTTATTGAAGAGCCCGAAGTTAGCAGTGTGAATATGATCTTTCTTTCTCAAGAGTTATTGTAGAGTAATACCTCGAGTATGCTGCTGAATTTTTCTGCCAGAAATGGAAGCTTGAGCTTGGTAACAAGTGTTATTGCTGCTCTCATTGATTTCTCTAGAGATAAAAGCTTCATAAGTTCACTGGCCCTTGCAAATTTGTCACCTGAATGAAAAGTAAAGAATCTTTTTGTAAAGAATCTGGACAATAATGGATTTTTAAAATGATCATAATATCAAATTGACTTACTACTGCAACACGAGCTGATGAGCCTTAGTATGCATTTATCTTGAGAAACTTCCATGTCGAAAGCCTCATCTTCAAGTGCTGTTGTGTCCACCCCGGATAAAGCCATATCGTCTACTCTTCTTTGAGTCTGAGATTAGGATATATTCGAATCGATCAAATATATCGATATTTGATACTAGTTTTCAGAAGATTTCGTAATGAGAATGTTTCTAGTTTGGTTACAGATAACTTTGACAGTTTCACACACATCCCGGTAGCTAACAACTCAGATCACACTGCTTATGAATCTTGAACAGACAAGGAGAGAGAAAAAACCTCGTATAAACGCAGCTGGTTTAGAATGAACTCCTTTTCTAGAGATGCTGATCCTAAATCTGAGGATCCAAGTGGGAGAGAAAGGCCTAGAATGGTAAGGATTGGTTTTGGTGTCACCTGAAATGGAAGAAAGAAGAGAGAAGAGTGGTGAGGCAGCCTATCCTTCCCGGATATAGTGTATCGACAACTATTGTATAATACATTGTTTTTACCTGTGGGAAAAGCTCAGGGTGTTTACAAGCTACACAGTACAAACTGGTAGAGTTCAAGCCAACCAACCAGTAGTTTTCTTCCTGTTTATTCTCTTTACTGGTACTGAAAATGACGATGAATTCAGTAAGTAAAAAAACACCTCGAGGAAAGTTGTCAGAAATTGTAGATAGCTACGGCAAGAAACCTGAAGACTGGGATCCATGAGCCACCGTATTGACTTGTAAAAAGCCTCAACACACCCTGAAAGAAACGTTTTTGTTGTTGTTGTAATGAGTACCAAGGCAATAGCAAATGAGTCAGCAAGAATGCAAGGAAGCAAACCTCAGAATCGTATGTGCTAAAACAACCTTCCTCACTGAATCCTATCCATGTTAAACGTGAGCCAGGGGTTAAGGAAACACGGCCCTTCAAATGCTGAGTCACTCTGGATATGTTAAAGACTCTAAATTCCATCACCTGCATATTTTTGAAACAAGAATGAGGCGAGAATGCATGGTAGATAATATCAAATATTAGTATGTTTGTTTCCATATGGATCTAGATGCCATCTTCTTGAAATATGGGTACATGACATGATGATACCAGCATGAGCTTGTATGAAACTTTCATCAAATATATCCATACATATGGAAACAATACTGATGGAGGTTATTTTCAGTCTCTAGTCTCTACAGTAGTTTATATAAGTTCAGAGTTCTTAGAGATCAAAGTTTCGTACAGTGAAACCACAGAAAAAACTTGATTTGGGATGAAGATCACTGTTTACTGTTAGTCTGTGAGGATTGAATGCTTCATTCCACCAATGTATGAATCAATTTTCCTCGTTGGAGCCATAAGATAGGGCTTAAGAAGTTTTGTATCGGTATCCACACATGCATAACAATGTCCTCTCACTATTTACTATCTAGGGGATGCCAAGTGACTCCAAGGTTGAACCATGAGGAGAATAAAACAACAAAAACCCGGTGGGAAAGGATGCCTACCTGTTCATTTGATGGAAGGCAGTCTGAAACATGAGTTACCACAGCAAGTTGATCCTTGCATCCTACTGCAGTGACTACGGGGCCATCAAGGGAAAGAATGTGTTTCTGCAAGAAATGACCAGTACTTATCAGATCAAATAAGCAATGTATTTCAATACATCAGTCTACACAGTAGCATTCTTTTTAAGTCAAACACACTGACTAAATATTCCTATTTTCTGTAAAACTCTGTCTTTCACTAGCATTCTGTTTTAAGTTAGTTTTACGAGAGCTGCAGATTCTCATAGTAACTATACAACGAAACAAATAGTTGCCCTAAACTAGTCGATAGAACCTTTTCATTTGACAATAATCCAATAAGAGACAAACAAGGCAAAAGATACACAACAGCAAATTCAGCAGAGACAAACAATTACAACACTGTATGGTAAACTATGATTAATCAGCTGTGTGGCCTATCAGCTTGCGTATATTATGACACATGATGAAGAATAAGAATGCAAAAGAGAAAAAACCTGTAAACCACCCTCGGTAAATATGTGAAGCAAATTGAGGCTTGTAACCGCAGCAACCCAACCAGAACCGTTAGCCACAACCTTCACCTCTTCACCTTCAAACCTCATTGTCCACTTGATGTTTCAATGAAAAAAAAAGTAAGCAAGTAATTTATTTCCTATCCTGGTCCGTAATTTCTGATGAATGTTGTGTAAGTGATAATCCTCTAACCTCACTATTACTGGCCCAGCTTCTAAATGGTCGATACATCAGAACACTCATGTTCTTTTCTCCCTTGCAGGGGTTTGCAAAGACACATCCACTTTCATTTATCGATGCCATAGTGAAGCCGTAGATGTCGATCATTGATGAAACTCGTGGACCTCTTCCCGTATCATGAAAATCTGTCTGCATTTTAGAGTGACAAGAACAAAAATCCAAATTAGACAAAAGAATCAAGTGTATGACTCTTTGTTTCAGGAAAACTTTTATAAAGAAGACAAAAGAAGCATAACAAATGTATGCCTCAAGCACCTCAATACGGGAGTTTCCCTCGTGTTCGATTGTAGTTATGCATCCCAACATATTGTAACACAAGAATGTCCTTTTTCCTGGTTCCAGTGGTGTTGCACCAGGTTGAAAAGGACTCTGCATTTTGTACTTGGTTGATGCTGCAATACTGTTTGGAACCACACTTCCTTTATGTGCTTTTTTCCTGTAGCCAGATGTCGAAGGTAAGCTACTCCTATCATAGAATTCCTGATTTGCATCACCATCATCATCAATAACGGTTTTTCTCCTCCTCAATCTTTTTCTGCTAGGTTGATGAGATTCTCCATCATCACTATCTACCAGAGCATCATTTAAACTTTCAGAAAGTTCTTCCTCGATTTCTTCGTCGAAAATAAGCATCTCATTCCTCCTCTTTGGTAGTATGTCTGGAATACCCACTGTAGGAGATACCATAGATGATGGAACCAAAGATTCCCAAACTCCGTATTTTCCCCTGACATCAATCACCGACAAAGCATTACCATTCGGTTTCCAAGCCATACAACATATCCTCTCCTCGAATTTCTGCCTGTCTATGTCCTGCTTCTTATCAACATCCCAGAGAAGCACTTGCTTATCCAAACCAGATGTAGCTATATACTTCCCATTAGGAGCCCATGTTAAATAGCATATAGCCTCGAGATGATCACCTCTTAGTGCAAAAAGCTTCTCCCCAGTGAATCTATCATACATCACCACATCATTTCTCAAACCAGGCACGGCGAGTGTTCGCCCATCGGGACTCCATCTAAGAGTATTCACAACAGAAGTGCTGAAACCTGTGTCGGGCGCAACACCCTTAAGGGTAAACGAAACAATCCCGTTTTGGAGCTCCCAGCATAACACAGTTCCAGTTGAGTCAAGCGAAGCCAAGAGCTCACCTTTAGGGTGAAAATCTAAGCCAGTCACAGGCCCTTTATGCCCTTTGAGAACTCTAACAATCGACCCATCAATCGTGTTGATAAGCTTGATTCCTTCGTCGTCGCCAGCAGCTGCCAATAGACTCCCTGATCCATTAAACGCAAGCACGCGAATCGGAAGCGTGAATCTCGTTATATTCGTCTGAAATTCCCCACCTGAGGCAAAAATCAAAGGGAATTATAGCTTTAGAACAATCCCGGAGATGGTTTACCCAACGAAACTGAGAAATTACTTTAAGGGTGTGATTGAATAATACTTGGGAACTTGTAGAGCTTAACGCAATGATCGATAGATCCAGAGGCGAGGAAAGAAGAGTCGTGGCTAAGAGCCAAGGCGGTGACGCCGTCTTGGTGATGACGAAGAATCGTCGGAGGCGAAGTGGTGGAAGGGGAGAGTCCGTCGTGGACGGAGATGGAAGGATCCGAAGAAGACGAAGTGACGAAATGTTCCGCCTTGTGATCCCAAAGGATAGAGCAGAACGAGGCGGCGCTTCCGCCGACTTTATGGGCTTCCCGGAGCTTTAGCGATCGCGATTTCATCGGAATGCTGTTTCTGGTTTGGTGCTAGGGTTTGTATTTTTCTCAGCCTTAGAGATCTGATTGATTCGGGAGTTTTTATCAGTCTTTCACTCGATTTTGGCGCCAATTTCAGAGTAGAACGCGCGGGAGATTATTTTGTAGTGGGCAGTATATTTATTATTACGCTTGGAATGTACTAGTAAAAGAATTAGGGGGGTGATTGGGCAGAAACTTTTAAAACTTTAAAACTTTAGGCTTTAAAATAAATATGGCTGTGATTTTGAAGATTTTGACTTAAAAAAATAAATAAAAATCACATATTGTGGACTTTAGAAAATAACATATACGTAGAGCAAAAAATTTAAATTTAGGCTGTGAAAAAATTAGGAACTGTGAGTGATTTTAGAAAAGTTTAAGTATGATTGGTTATAAATAGGTTTTAGAAAAATTTTAAAATCTAAAACCTTAAAAATGTAAGATATGATGTGTACGTATGTACAAGCTGTGGGAGAAGAAATAATGAGTTAAAGTATGTTTAGAAATCTCAAAAATATTTTTTGAGTTAAAATACAAACCGTGGGAGTAGAAATAATAAAAAAAAATTATAAAATTAATTTGTATAAAAGAGAGATAATAAATATAATAATGTAATGTCATAAAAGGGAGAAGAATGACAAAAGGGTAATATCCAATTTTTTAAAGGCAAAATAGGATTTTACAGTATAATTAAGTGACAAAAAGACAAAGATTTAGAAAAAGTGTTAAAAAAACTAAGGTTTCTGTAAATAAGTATTATATTATGCAAAATACTCTAGAAATAACTAGGTAAATTTCTGTGTTGCTACGCTGCAAATTTTTTTCATTTATATTTTTTTTTTTTGGATTTTTAATATATGTGATCTAGAACATAGAGTTTATTACTATAAGTTAGCTTTTAAAATCTTGCTACTCAGCATCTTTGCTCACTTGTTATTTTTTAGTCAGTTTGTTTAAAATAATTGTCATGAAGTTATGTTTTTCTAAGTGTTTCTTTATTTGTTTATTACCCTATACGGTTTACAAATATGGAAAAATAAAATAAAAATAAAACATTTCTCCATAGTAACTAAGGATAGTTAACCTTCATATCGTGTTCTGAACTTTTTTTTTCTTTTTAGCTTTCCATGGTCTCTAACTCCAAGAGATCAATTTTTTCTCTCAAACAAAAACTCTTATTTTGCTTAATTAGAAAGAAAAAAAAAAGAATTCATTCATGTTAGTTTATATGTTCCAAAAAACATATGAAAAGGTAAATTGACCCACCTTACTTGCTCACGATATGAAAACATGATAGGAATTTCCACTCAATGACTCTATATACAATATGATTATCTAGAGATTCACACAACTCAATGTCCAGAACTGTCCAATGGCATTATCTCTGGCGAAGCTCTTCAAACGGAGAATTGAAAGTCTTGGATTTGTCTTTTAGCGATGTTGTTGATATATCTAAGTTTCCTATTGGACTGCTCCCACTCGACTACATTGTGAGACAATGCATAACCTGCATAAAGAAACACTAAATAGAAGAGAAAAAAAAATATAAAATAAATTAGCCACAAATCAGAAATTGGTTGTTTTATGGCTAATTAATCATTAAAAAAAAAAGATGAATGCTAATCACGAAAAATATAGTTGAGGGTTTTAAAATGGTTATGGTTATAGCTGAAAGTTTTTTCATTAAAAATCTAAAATCCTAAAATATTATGGTAAAGTAGTAGTATTTTTTAATAAATTAACGTGACAGTTTATGAAAAACAAGATATTTTCACTCGCTAAAGTAATATCTGAAACCAAAAACCATGACAAACATATATATATATATATATATATAGCATATCATTAGAACATATATAACCTTTTAAAAATTGTTGGAGAAGGGAATGGTTTTTTATCACAACAAACATACACCATATCCTTTTTACCTTATAAGTCTTATTTGATGATTCTCAATTATCTTATACTCCCTTTGTTTCAAATTAATAGATGTTTCTAAATTTTGTTGTTTCAATTTAAATGATGTTTTCAATGTAAAATTAATTAGTTTTTATATTTTTCTAATTATTTTGATTTTGCAGTTTGGTTTTTTATTAGTTAGGTGAATAATAAATGATGTCTTAGTTTTGGAAAAATAATAAATGATGTCTTAGTTTTGGAAAAATAAAAAATTTAGTAATTTATTAATATGTGTGTCAAATCCTTAAACATCTTTTAATTTGAATCATAGGGTATATCATTCATCATCTTCTCTCTACATTTTTTTATATTAACTTATGGAGACCATATATGTATGTGTAGAGATAGATGCTCATTAGTAGAAATGTCTCCTTCGAACCCTCTTCTTGCTCATGATCGGTGCCTCGGCGTCTCCGAAAACTCCCATTTCACAAGATCTCTGTCCCACGAAGAGCTTAAAAGCGTCGGATAATGCGGATGCCAATTACATTCTCTTACATGTGAGCTATGGTGTTTTGGCACTGCCACTTTATCTCCACTTACCTAAGAATCGATTATGATTCCAAAAGTGGTTAAAAAGAACAATAAAGATTCAGCTAATCAAACCACACACCAAGCAATACGAAACATAAACAATCA
This sequence comes from Kernera saxatilis, assembly GCA_900406395.1. Lineage (NCBI taxonomy): Eukaryota > Viridiplantae > Streptophyta > Magnoliopsida > Brassicales > Brassicaceae > Kernera > Kernera saxatilis. The sequence goes on from OVAY01000568.1 coordinate 27,235, forward strand.
AGTGCTACACGTTTCATGTGATTTTCTCTTGAATATGTTTATGAGGAGGATAGAGCCCTTACCAAGTCATATACGTAGATGGAACTGTCGTTAGATTCTGTGTAGATGTACTTTTGGCTAGGGATGTTAAAATGGATAAGCCCGCCCTATTTAGATCCATCCCATTTAGACCCGTCCCATTTAGATCCTAAACACGTTAAAACCCATTTATGTCAGGAGTCTAATAGGGTTACCTATTTAGACCTATTAAGACTACACTTACCCGTTTAGACCCATTTAAGTTAAATCTATATATCTATATCTATATCTATATATATATTTAATGATGTATCTAACTAAATAATTTTTTTAGAAAAATTAGAAATTCTATATTTTTCCACATAAAACATAATAACATATTTTCTAGCAAAGACGTGATTCTACATTTTTTCATCAAAACACGATTACACATTTTCCACCAAAAATACGTTTCCACATTTTATGTCAAAATTTGTGTGTTTTCCCGCTAAAAAATTGATTGTGTTTTTCCGCCAAAAAGTGATTGCACATTTTTCTGTCAAAAACGCAATTCCACATTTTTTCGTCAAAAGTTTTGTATTTTTTCGCCAAAAACACGATTCCACGTTTTCTCACCAAAAATATTATTCTACGTTTTCTCGCCAAATACGTGATTCCGCGTTTTTTCGCCGAAACCCTTATTCCACATTTTTCCGCCAAAAACAAGATTCCACATCTTCTCGCCAAAAACAAAATTCCACATCTTCTCGCCAAAAACGTGATTCCATATTTTCCTTTTTAAATATAATATTAAAATCCTTTTATTTATAAAACAAAATATAATTGGGTTTAATAGGGTCCCATTTATTTTGAGCCAAAATCTCTTTGATAAATAGGTTTTAAAAGGGTACCCATTTAAACCTTTAAACTTAAATATGATAAATGGGTCTAAATAGATATTTATTCAAAATACATACCCATTAAAAATCCACCAAATGAAAACCTATTTTGAGCCAAAATCTCTTTAATAAATGGGTTTTAAAAGGGTATCCATTTAAACCATTAAACTTAAATCTCATAAATGGGTCTAAATGGACATTTATTCAAAATACATAACCATTAAAACCCACCAAATGAAAACCCATATTAACATCCCCGCTTTTGGCCAGTACTTTCTCTTGAACTGTCGTTGGATTCTGTGCACCTCATGCCTGTAAGAAATATAGCACAATTCAGTTTCATCGACAAATTCCCTGTGATAGACAAACAAACAAGGTGAACCCAATAATACAACACGCCAAATACAGTTTAATGTAGAAGATTGTTACTTTGCATATGGGCATGAGGACATTTTTCTGATATCTCACAGTTTGATGGTTTGGTCTTTTCCATTTGATATGAAATAACGACCATCTCCACGGCTATCGATAAAGTTAACATCTTCAAGGTGTCCCACCAGAACACCACCGGGCTTATCTCTCCTAGTAAAACAACGCCTATCCCACATCTACGGTCCAAGATAGCTTGATATAAGTTGTTCAAAGGAAACCATGGCATTTGCAAATATGAAGTGTTTGTAAATCCATCCACAAGAGATCGATCAACAAAGTATAACAAATTCGAATTCTAAAGTTCTTTTCCTAAGGTTGGATTGACCAGCTACAAAAAAATGTGAGAAATTGAACTGTTTACCAACGAAAATTGGTGATAAGATAGTCTTAGAATTTAGTTCTACATTAACATATAACATTCACCCTAATGTTTTCCATTAATAATCAATTGTGACCATTCTCATTCAATAATCTGAGATGGCAACACACAATTGGCTTCTACATGAATTCAGAGTCAACAGCTCCGTAACGTTCTAGCTTATGAAAATGAAGTGGAGGTCACTCACCAATATATAAACACATGAAGAAGCCTGCGCAGACTGCTTCAACCAACATGATGATCCTGCAAATCATTATGATCTGATCACATCCACATTAAAAACATGAGCTGCTCTTGTTCCAGACATTATTGGCGCAACTATTAGCAGAATCTTCATCTGAAACAATACCAATTTCGCTCTCACCAGGGACCTTGTAAAATTAAGCTTCTACGAAGTTTTACAAAAATGAAAAAACGCATAACCAATTACAAAATGGGAAAAAAACAAGGAATTGCCATGAGAAGAAGAGCAACTTTTTTTAAGTAGTTTTAGCCAAGGTTGGAAATATTTCAAGCCCACCTCTAAGCAAGCTCTCTAAAAATGGTCGGAGTGCCTGAATTGAGAAAAAGAGGATACTCACAGATGCAATGGGGGTTAAAAGCGAGGCATCATCTCATTTCTCCCTATTGGTAAAATCCAAATCTATTATATCCCCCATTAATCTTCATACATCCCTCATCTTTAATAAAATATGTGAAGACGAAAATACCCTTACTCCATCTCCCCCAATAATTAAAAAACAAAAACAAAAAAAATTGAAAAATAAAATTATTTGGAAAAAAATTCGACGAGCTCGTTTCCTCCGCCGATGAGCTCGTTTCCTCGGCCATCGAGCTCACTCGTCGAGCTCTCCATCGCCGCCGTTTCTTCGCCTCCGCCGAGCTTCAAAATCCAGGTCCTTTTTTCAACCTAAGCTCCAAATTTGGTTTTGATTTGCCAATTGAGGGATTGAATTTAATTTGACTATGCACATTGCACATTGGGTGTTTTACCATGGATTCTGGGTCAATTAGGACTTTAAATTGCTAACAAATAGATTTCAGTGGTTGAATCAGAGTGAATTGTAGATTAGAACATGAAACCATCTAGTTTGAGATCTTGCGATAGGATAACTGGGTAAAACTAGTATTTTTGATAAATGTAGTGTAACTAGTAAAATTGGTATTACTGATAAATGTGATATAACAAGTAAAACTAGTATTGCTGATTGAGTTTTTTGTATTGTTTTGGCAGGATACAATGAGCAACAACGTCAGCATATATTTTAAATGTCAAGGTCGCATGTATAGTTTATTGTTGTAGACATCACTGGAAGAGATAACTTTGTCGATTATAGAAGATAGGATATACAAGAAGCTTGTGTTAGATGAAAGTAATGTTAAATTGCGATTGAGTTACATTCCACTGCTAGTGGGATGTGAGGAACAGTTTACTATTTATGATGATGAGGATCTGCGTGTTTATCTAACGTCCATTGATAAAGAGAACCGTAGATGTATTTTGTTTGTGGAGGTCATCACTATATCAGAACTGTCTGAGCAACTGTCGAGAGTGGATAAAAGTTCTTTTGGTACGAACTATGACGAGTTGCATTCAAATGATGATAAAATCAGAGTTAATGCCATGATTCTGTACGTAGACAACAAACAAGCTGACAACGAACATGAAGCGATAGAGGATGTTGATGATACTATAGAGGGTGGAATTGTATCACGTGATGAATGTGTGGATAACGGTATGGATAGATCGGATATGCGTGATGAATATGTTGAGCTTCCACCTGTTGTAGAATCTAATCAGTTTATAGAGCCATGGGAAGATGGTTTGGGTGTGAGTGTACGTCAAGAATTTCCAAATAAGAAGGCATTGCAAGAGGTGGTGGATAGAGCCGCATTTGTTAACTGTTTTAGTTTTGCTATAAAAAAAAAAGTCGGATTAGGTGCTTTTAGTGCTAAAATATCCTAAAAAAAGCTGTAAATGGGGTTTACTAGCTGCAGTGATTTCAAAGACAGATATTTTTTCGATTAGAAAGTACACCAAGATGCATACATACTCTCGGGCTAGTCAGAATACAAGCAACATGAAGAGGAAAGGCACACCATAACTAGTTGCATCTCTTTTGCATGATGATTATCCAGGACAAATGGAAGCTCCAACTTCTAAAGTTATCATGGATCTAGTTAAGAAAAAATTAGGTGTGACGATATCATACTCCACAACTCCAACATGTTTGTGATTTGCGTGGTAGCCCAGAAGAAAGCTACAAGATGCTGTATTGTTATTTATACATGTTAGAAAAGGTCAATCCTGGTACAATAACAAGTGTGAAATTGGATGAGAAGAAAAAATTCAAGTACCTATTCATAGCTTTTGGAGCTAGCATTGAAGGGTTTCAAGTCATGAGGAAAGTGATAATTGTGGATGCAACATTTGTCAAGAACGGATATGCTGGTGTACTAGATTTTGCCTCAGCTCAAGATCCTAATCGTCACCATTATCCCATGACATTTGGTGTACTCGATGGTGAGAATAATACAAGTTGGATCTGGTTTTTCGAGATGCTGAAAACAGTTGTATTGGACTCTTCCGAATTGGTATTTATGAGTGACAGAAATGCAAGCTTTGTCAGAGCCATAGCTAATGTGTATCTCCAGGCTCATCATGGGTATTGTATATGGCATTTGTCCCAAGATGTGAAAGGTCATGCTTCTAACGTCAACAAAGACGCAGTCGCATGGAGATTCATGGAGTGCAGTAGGCTTTACATAGTGGCTGAGTTCAGTTGTGCTTATTGTTCTTTTAAGACGAGATATCCTTCTGCGGCCGAGTATCTGGAGGAGACTACCGAGAAAGAAAAATAGGCAAGGTGTTGTTTTTCAGGAGAAAGATACAACATGGACACAATCAACTGTGTGGAATATTTAAACAGTGTTTTTAAGGACGCAAGGAGGTACTCCTTAATACCTATGCTTGATACGATCATTAAAAAAATTTCTGATTGGTTTAATGAACATCAGAAGGATCCCGTGTCTGGATCGATTGAACATAAACTGATGCCTTTAGTGGAGAACTACATGCACGATTTATGGGTTGTTGCTGAGAAATTAATTGTGACAAAGCTAAATACTTTCGAGATTGAATAAAATGTCACCGGTAGTGATGGAAAGCCTTATTTGGTGAACTTTCTCTTGAGAAATTGCAGTTGTAGGGTGTTCGATATTGAAAGGTATCTTTGTGTGCACGCACTAGTCGCTTTCATTGAAGTTCTAAGGCATGCAGATGGAGGTCGTGATATCCAAATACATGATTTGTGTTGAAAATATTATTGGACGGAGCTTTGGGCAATGGCGTATTACAAGATAATTTATTTATTGCCGGATAGGTCTTAATGGAATGTCCCAAATTACGTCAAAGAGTTGGAGATCATACCTCCGAATCGCATCAAAAAGAAAGGAACAAAGAAAGTAAAAAGGTTTCCATCGGCTGGGGAATGGCGTCCAAGAACACAAATTAAAAAGCGGCCAAGACAAAGACTCTAATGGTTGTTATTTGGAAATTGTAGTAGTGTTTGATTTTATCTTCACTATTTGTTTTGTAAAACATGTACGCTTTGGAAAACTATGTAAAACTGGGTTTTCGTTATGTAATACTATATATTGGTTATGTGACAACGTATGGTGAACTATTATAACTAATGACCGTATATCTGGTCAAACTAGTATAACTAATTAAAGTTGATAATAGAAAAAAATAATTTGAATTTTTTTTTGTTTACAAAACCTAAACCAAAATTACTCAACACACTTATTGGCGATGTAAATATCAGAAATAAATGGTTAAACGTGTATTAAGTAGAAAATTACGAAATTATATAATATTATGTTGTTTTCAAAGAATCTACAAAATATATCCTTATACTATTAAGGTCATTTTGTAAATAATAACCAATCTAGGATGAAAAAATTATAGAAATCTAGTTTTACAACATATTAATACATAAAACACTCAGAATTTAATGTTAATCGACTTAAATCAACTGTAAAACTAAAAAACAAAATTTGAAAGGTAGGTAACACTAATTAAAATGGAAAACACTCAAAGTAGAACTACTTGAAACTTTCGTACAACTACTATATTTTGTATAACTATGTGTAAATTTAGCGGCGCATATGTGAGTAAAAAACGGCGCACGTTGGAAATAAAATTGAAATTATTCGCCCATATTTTTGGCGCCCCGCCCAAAATTTGAATTTTTTTGTGTTTCCCTCCTTCTCTTCAAATAAATTTTGGGTTTCCCTCCTTCTCTTCATTTCACTTTCCTTTATCTCCTTCTCCTCATTTCTCTCAAATCCGCCTCATCGCCGAGTCTCTCATTCCCGACCTCCTTCTGCTCTATTCTTGCGAATCCGCCTCATCGCCTCTCATTCCCGATCTCCTTCTCCTCCATTCTTTCGAATCCTTCTCAATCCTTTTCGGGTAAACTAGTCTCAAATGATTTTATATGTTCCCGAATCCACCTCCTTCTCAATCGATTTTGATTTTATTTGTTTTTGATTAAGGTTTGAATCCGTCTTCTTCTCAATGGACCCATACTACAGTGATGCAAAAAGGAACAAGAAGCTAATCGACATATACTATGCCATAGCCGTTGGTGACTATGGCATTCCTAAAAGATGTCCATGTGGTGGACGCATCATCGAGGAGATCTTTCAAACCGAAGCGGACCTAGGAAAGAGATACTTTACATGCAATGTGTTTGAAGAAGAAGAGAAGATGGAAGAAGAAGACGGGAGAATAAGGAAGAGGAAAACGGAAGAAGACGCATAAATAGACGGAGGAAGAAGAAGAAGGAAGAAGAAAACAGGAGAAGACATAGAAGAAGAGTGATTAGATGTTGAAGAAGAAGAAGGAATCTCCATAGCGGTCGGAGAGATTGAGCGTGCGACGAAAAGAGTACACAAAATTTGGTGAATTTGGTCTAATGTTGATTAGGGTTATTAGGCTTATATACTTAGGGTTATAATTTCGGTTTTCCGATCGGTTATACCTAAACTGAACCGAACCAAGGCAATAACCGAACATATTTAAAATCTTTTCCGATCGGTTTTTTCCCAATAACCGACCAATAACAGAAAACCCTAAAAACCAGTTCGGTTCGGTTTGGACAAACCGGTTTGGTTTAAAATCCCAGGCCTAAAAAAAGGAGTTAAAAAACGGTTTTGATTTGAGTGCTCTTTTGATTTCGACTAATTAGGGATTGTTATGGAAATTGGTTCAATTTTCGGGTTAGATCTGATAGGGTTTGGGGTGGGCGGAAAAAATCCAGGTATGAGCTGTAATTTTTTTGTTTTAGCTAGGGTAACAAAGAAATACACCTATTTTTTGAATTAAAAGTAATTAAAACGAAAACTGGTTAAAAGCGCAGGGACTTCATATGATACGGTTAGCTAGAAGGAAAAATGCGAAACAAAAGAAGAACGCCGAGAGGAGAAACAGTGAGGTAAGAAACTTCCAAAGAGCTGAAATCCATTTTGCTGACGCTATACATTATTCAGAGTTTTTTCTGAGGATGGAGAGCTTTCATTGAAAGAGGGTCCATGGAGCCGTTGGCTTACTCGTTGGGAGGATTATTTTCCGGGCGAAATTGGAGTCTCCCGGGAAACAAAGGATTTTTGAGTTTTCGATGGTGGCTCCATTGAATCCATGACAAGTAATTAGGGATTTTGCGAGGAAGAAGAAGAATGTTTCAACTAGATTTTGGAAAAAGATGTTTGAAGGGACAAAGATCTTCGGCTATGGAGGGCGAGAAGAAGTTGATAAATGCAAGGAGATGAGGAGCGGCAGAGGGTATCGGCGATGGTGGGAGATTGATGGTGGGGGCTTCGCCGACGTCGGAGAACAATGAAGAAAAGTTTTCTGAGAGCAAGCGGCTGAAGATGAAAACCTAAGATATATTGTTTCCGTCCCAATGAAATTTGATTGTTGATGATTTGGCAAATACTTGGGTGATATGTATTATTTTTTAAATTTGATTGGCTATCCATTTTAACTGATGTGTTAGCTTATGGCAACACCAAAAAGATGTTGTGTCAGGTTGGAGAGATACATTTGTGTTTTTATTATATTGATTATCCAAAATAAATTCTTAAGAAAATGGGTCAGATAATGCAGATAACGGATATGGTACAAGGTTGGGTAGTTAAAATCAGTATCCGAGCAGTAATTCATGCAATTAAATATATTATCTAAACGGATAATTAAGGATAAATTTATATAATATTGGAAAATTTTGATCAATTTTTAGAAATTTTGAATAATTTAAGAAAAAAATTGGATAATTTTATAAAGTATTAGATAATTTAATAAAAAATTGGACAATTTTATAAAATATTAGATAAATATTGGATAATTTCATAAAAATTTAAGTCATACACACTAGAAAAACATAATTAGAATATTGTTTTGTTATATTGACAAAATTCAAAGAGTTAAAGCTATTAGATCCGAAATATTAGAATCGATACAATCTGATATATGAAAAAAATACATAACAATATGAATCATAGATCTAGAAATTTACTACTATAAACATATTTGGAAAAATGAGGTGAGTAGAGTCGAGATTAAGATCCTTTCACGACGATGACAAAATATTACAAAAGTGTAGTTCAACAATAAAACTCAAATTACGCAGACTATCTCAGGATTTTTTTAGGAACTTTCTTACCCACTGCTCAAGTCGCTACAATTTACAATGGTACATCCATCAAGCTTAAATGCTTTGATGCGAACTCGCACTGTAATTTATTTTACCATCCACGAACCAGACTTTCAAGAACATCACACAATAAAAGATGTGTTGAACATGATCATAGATTGTTCTTATCATAATTCTTTTTTAGTTTGTCTCTATGTCAAATATATATTTGTCACAAATATTTATGCAAAATGAAATTTGTTACCCAACTTCGAACCAAAGGTACTAACGAAATTTATGGTATGTCGATTTTTTTCTAGGTTTAAAAATATGGCAATTAATGTAATTTCAACATTTTATAATTCATAGCCAAATTTGATTTAATTTTTTTTTTAAAACAAACAGATGTGGATATGGATGATGTCAAAGAAGATGTACCAGAAGACATAGATGTATGTCTATTGGCTGTAGAAGAAGTAGAAGTAGATGTTTAATCGTGGTGCTGAGACTGAGAAAGTAGGCGATGGGATGAGTGGTGTGGGCAAAGAAGGGCAAACACTTGCTTTGAAGAAAATATCTCAGGAACTGGCTAAAGTAGACGAAACAAATATCGCTAAAGAAACAGAGACAATAACCAAAGATAAGGATCAAAAGAAAAGATGATGACGTGATTGATGATGTCGAAATTCCTCATTAGCTTAAATTGAGGATGGGAGGGAAGATCAAGAGGAGATGGGAATGACAGAAAAATCCTCTTTTCAGAGGGTAGAATGGAAATGCATTAAGTGTTTTTCTGTTAAGTTTTATTGGAGAAAGAGACTTGTGGATGTAGCTATAGGATTGGTGAATAACATGTGTCTTAAGACTCGAAACCTTGTTCAAAGAATATACAATGATCGTATCACACATTGTTCAAAGTGATTTCAGTGGAATATCTAAGGAGAAATTGATATAGACGTGTGAAAATAGAAATCATGAGCTTTCCTTCTTGTCATTTTTTCCGAAAATCCACTCTTGCCATTTGATTCGTTCTTCATTTAGTTCGAGCATAAGGGACATTCTTTTTGCTGCCTTAGTATATCTAAATTCTTCACATCTGCTCTATACTTTAATCTCAATGTACTTAAAGACTTTTCTTCCAAAGCAAAAACTGGCAAAGGCAACGTTGTAGGCAACAAATCAGCACCATAGGCGTTTCACAGGGAAAAGGGCGTATTTCTACCCAAACAATTCGCCCGGTGTCTTTTTTTACCTGAACAACGATCCAGTGCCGTTTTCTTTCCAAACGCCATAAAAATTCAAAAAACATACCTCAATTCTTTAATTTGTGCGTAAATCGCAGTCGTCGGTAACGACCGTTAGTCAACCGCGGATGACTCAGCAGACACGTGTACTGACGATGTGACATCATATATAAGCATATTTTTAGCCAAACAATTCGTCCGGTGCCTTTTTCTGCCAGAACAACGATCCAGTGTCGTTTTTTTCCTAATCGCAATTTTATTTTTGGAATTCAATTTAACAAAATACCAATTGAGCAATAGACATTTCCGATAACAAACCAATCAATTATATATATATATATATATAAAACGTTTCATCTTCTCCAAATTTCAAAATTCGAAAATGTTGAAGCTTTCGTGTTATGTGACTGGTTTTAAGTTAGATAACTTATTATTCTCAAAATTCTCGAACTGAACCGAACTCAAATCCGAACCGAATTAGAAAATAATTCAAATGGAATAGAAAATTGTACATTGAATTACCCGAACCCGAATCGAAACCGAATTTGATAAAATCGAACGGAATTACCTGAATAAACCGAAATTTATTAAAACATTTAAATATACTAAAATCTATAATAAACTAATATTTTTAGTTAGATATATAGGAAAATACATTTAAATATATTAAAAATCTATAATATTAATTAATTATTATTTTATTAAATATAATTTTTGGTCCAAAACCGAATCGAATAAGAACTGAAACCGAAACCAAACCGAACCGAATTAGATAAAACTGAATCCAATCGTATAACACTAAATTCAATTTCGGTTTTTTTCGGTTCGTTTTTGGTATTTTCTAATTCGGTTCGGATTCGGGTTCGGAAAATTCGGTTCGGTTCGGTTCGGAAATTTTGAGAAGAATAAGCTATGTAACTTAAAATCAGTGACACGAAAGTTTCAACATTTTCGAATTTTGAAAATTGGACAAGATAGACGTTTTATATATATATATATATATAATAATTGATTTGTTTGGTATTGGAAATGTCTATAGCTCAATTGGTATTGTATTTGCATATTTTTCAAAGAGGTCATGGGTTCAAATCTCGGTTTTACACAATTTTGTTAAAGTGAATTCCAAAAATAAAATTGCGATTGAGAAGAAAATTGCACTGGATCCGTTGTTCAGGTAGAAAAAGGCACCGGGCGAATTGTTTGGGTAGAAATACGCATATACGATGCCACCTCGTCATTACATGTGTCTGCTGAGTCATCCGCAATAACGGTTGACTAACGGTCGTTACCGACGACTGCAATTTACGCACAAATTAAAGAATTGAGGTATGTTTTTTGAATTTTTATGGTATTTGGGAAGAAAACGGCACTGGATGGTTGTTCAGGTAGAAAAAAGCACCGGACGAATTGTTTGGGTAGAAATACGCCATTTTCCCGGCGTTTCACATGTGTGGGGATTCCTTTATCCATTTGTGCGGCTTAAAAATTTATTTGCTCCAATGGATATTGACGAGACGAGCATTGAAGCCAAGAAAACATAGACTTAGGCTCAATTGATTATGTCATGAGGTTCATGAAGAGTATGAAAGCTATTGTAGCTATGAATCACAAAAGTTGTCTTATCGAACACGGCGACAACAAAATATAAAAGTGTAGTTCAGCAACAAAACGGTCATTGAGGGGGGAGGGACCGAGGGAGGATGGGGGACTCAAATAAATGGCTCAGAACTTTCTAATTCACTGCTGAAGTCGCTACAATTTACAATAGTGCATCCATCAAGTTTCAATGCTTTGATGCTAACTCGCACTGGAATTTCCATTAGTGTAATTTTATCGTCCATGAACCAGACTGTTAAGAACGTTACAAAATAAAAGATGTGTTGAACATGATTATAGATGGTACTTATCATAATTATTTCTTAGATTGTCTTTTTTTTTTTTTTTTTTTTTTCAAAAACTTTAACTTAAAACGGTTTGGAAATCCAAGCCGGGGGAACAGAGTTTACAAAAATAGTATCAAACGGTCGCTTTCTAACACTATTGGCTAGATTATCCGCTTTTGAATTTAAAGAACGTGAAATCCAGGATAGAGAGAAAGAGCCAAACTGATCTTTTAACCTGTCTATCTCCTCCAAGTGAATCGCGAAAGCTGGCCAATTCTTTGGTGTAGAGACCATCTTGACCAAGTCAGAGCAATCGGTGGCAAACGCTAAGTTTGTTCTTCCCTGGGCCAGCATGCAAGACATTGCCCAAATGAGTGCTTCTATTTCTGCGAATTGGGGTGAGAGGCTGCGACGAACATTCTGAGCTCCCACGATAAGGCCTTCTGCATCATCTCGAAAGCAAATCCAACCCAAACCAGTGTAAATATCCTCCTTCGTCCAGGATCCATCAAAATAACAATGCTACCCCGAGAAACATGGGGATGTATGAGGCTGGACGGGGCCAGTAAGTTCCATAGTCCCGTCACTAGTCTGAGCTGCCTCCCATGCTATTGCCTCACTTTCCGCTGTCTTGAGAATTTCATCAGGAGTCCTGTCCTTGTTATTAAAAACTTTGTCATTCCGAGCTTTCCATATGTACCATAAAATCCAGGGGAAACTGTGATTCGAAAACCCCTGAGGGAGTCTCCACAATAGGTAGTCAAGATTTGAATGAACCGATTCTCTGGGGAACAAGCCCATAGCCGAAGGTATCTGAGAAAGAGCCCATGTTTGTAATGCCAGGGGACATTCAAAAAGAACATGATTAATCGTCTCCTCCTCCGCCCCGCATCTGGCACATTGGGTATCAGAATTGATGCCTCTATGTCTCAAATTCGCTGTAACCGATAGACATCCTGTTAGGGATTGCCAGACGAAATGTTGTAGCTTTGCTGGGCATTTTAATTTCCAAGCATGAGCTTGAAGAGGATAATAGTTCGGTCCATAATATGGTAGTTTATTTTTGGATAAACACTCCAGCTTATATCCTGATTTGACCGTATACTTCCCTGATTTCGAAAAATGCCAACCGAGGGAGTCTTGCCTGAAAGTCCTACTGATCGGAATGCTTCGAATAATTGGTATATCTTGTGGATCTATCAACGTATCGAGTAATTCTAAATTCCACATCGAGGTCGCCGGATTAACTAATTGGCTGACCGTTAAACTCGGAGAGTAATTTAACCCTTTTGGAGTAGCTGGCCTCGGGCAATCGGCTGGAATCCAAGGGTCATTCCATACTGAAATAGAAAACCCCGATCCAACCCTGTGAATCATACCTTTTTTAACCAGAGGTCTAGCCGAGATGATACTCCGCCACCCATAAGATGGAGAATATGACCTTATTGGATCCATAGGATCTGTTTTTCGATAACAGCGTCCTTTGAAAACCCTTGCAAACAGACTCTTCGGTTCATCAAGTAAGCGCCATATTTGTTTCGCCAGAAGCGCCGTATTAAAATCCTCAATAGTGCGAAAACCCATCCCGCCCTCCGATTTTTCCTTACACATCTTTTGCCAAGCTAACCAGTGTAGATCTTTTTGGTATCCATTTGAACTCCACCAGAAAGACGCCACTGCGCTTGTCAATGTTGTAGTAGTTGCCTTAGGTAATCTAAAACACGACATGACATAAGTGGGTAACGCTGCTGCCACTGATTTAATTAGAATTTCTTTTCCCCCTTTTGATAAAAATTTTGTCGACCAGCCATTAATTCTGTCTTGTAACCGTTCTCTAACAAAAGCAAAAATCTTATGCTTAGGACCATCCATGCTTTCTGGCGTACCTAAATATGAGCCCATGCCGCCTATTTTGAAAATCCCTAGTGTGCGTTGCAATTCCACTCGCATTGACATATCACCATATGTCCAAACTGTACAGACGACTTATCAAAGTTTATTCGCTGTCCCGAGGCATTACCATACCTGTTCAAAATACCCAAGATTACAGAACATTGTTCCGTATTCGCCTTACAAAAAAACAAGCTATCTTCTGCAAACAAGAGATGGGAAATCGCAGGACTTGCTCTAGCAATCTTAATTCCTGTAAGAATCTTTTCCCTTTCTGCTTTCCGAATATTAGCTATCAGTGCTTCCGTGCATAGAATAAAAATGTAGGGGGATAAAGGATCCCCTTGCCGAAGGCCTCGATCAGGCAGGATTTCTCCATATGGTTGTCCATTAATTAGAACCTTATAGCTTACTGATATGATGCACCACATCATCCACATAATCCACCGCTCAGCGAAACCGTATTTGCGGAGTAAACGTTCGACAAAACTTCACTCCACCCGGTCGTATGCCTTACTCATATCTGTCTTAATTGCCATAAATTTTTCTTTACATGACTTATTTGTACGTAAAGCGTGGAACATCTCTTGCACGATGAGGATATTATCCGAGATTAATCTACCGGGCACAAAGGCAGATTGCGTTTCCGAAATCAAGCCTGGCAAGATCCTCTTTAAACGTTGGCAAAGAACCTTCGAAATGATTTTGTAACCCACATTACAAAGACTTATAGGTCTAAACTCCGTCATTTTAGTCAGCCTTTCCGTCTTTGGGATAAGACAGATATTCGTCATATTCAGTCTCCTATCACAAAATCCTGACTCTAGAAAATTATTAACCAAAGCAAGAACATCTCGCTTAACAACCTGCCATGACCTTTGAAAAAATAGGGCTGTCATACCATCCGGACCTGGCGCCTTTTCAAGGTGCATTAGAAACAAGGCAGTTCGCACTTCTTCTTCCGTTGCAGCACCGGTGAGTTGAGCATTCATCTGATCCGTTATCAGGTTTGGAACTTCGTCTAATACATCCTCAATACCCGTTGGGGATGAGGTGGAAAAAAGCTCTTTAAAATAATTAACCGCGACTTGTTCAATCTCCTTATCCGATGATACCGACTCTCCTGATGTGTCTTGAATACCCGTAATCCGGTTTCTTACCCTTCTTTGCCTTGTTTGCGCATGGAAAAATTTTGTATTCTTATCACCCTCTTTCAACCACATATTTCTGCTTTTTTGTTTCCAATATAATTCTTCATCTTTGTAAGCCTCTTTGAGCTTTTGAGTTATCTCGACCAGTTCCTCCTGGGATCGGTTATCGTCATTCTGAATTTCCTCCAGAGCTTTCTTTAATTCCGATATTTTTTCTTTTCCGTAAGGAACATGGTTTTTCCTCCATACCGAGATATCCTTCCGACAATTAATGATTCTGTCTACAAAATTCCTGCTCCTGCCCCCAACTTGAGGCTATAGTTTCCATCAGTCCATCCTTGCCAATCCATCGTTTATCAAACCGGAACTGATGGCATCGTCTTGGTACTTTATCCTCAATTGTCGCCAGAATTGGCTTGTGATCCGAACCAATCATCGCCAAATACTCTACAAAGGAATGAGAGAATATAGAGTGCCAGTCTTCATTCGCTAACGCTCTATCCAAACGACAGCGAACTATACCGGGTTTTCGTCTACCTCTCCAAGACAGTACTCCACCAAGACATGGAAATTCGAGCATACCGCAACATCGAATCATGTCATTAAAAGGGATAAAAGAGGCCACGTGCCTTAACTTTCCACCCTGTTTTTCATGATTACCGGTTAATTCATTGAAGTCACCCATAATGAGCCAAGGATTTGAGCGAGCCGTTCCAATCCGAGTTATCCATTCCCAAACTTGTTCCCGTCTATTGGGAACTGGATCTCCATAAACAAAGGTCATAAAAATTGTTTTCCGTTTATAAACTGCTTCAATATCGATTAGTCTATTATTTGCAAATAGAACCGTCACATTAGAAATGTCATTATAGAAGAGAGCTAGCCCACCACTGGCACCTATAGGGTCAATTGTGATCAACTTATTGAACCCCAAGTGATGTTGAACGTTCTGCATGAAGGCTGAGTCTTGCTTTGTTTCCGAGAGAAATAAAAAATCTGGTTTGTGTTTTTTCCAGAGCTCCCTGAGATAACTAATTGTTAGTCGTGTGCCAAGACCTTGGCAATTCCAGCATAAAATTCTCATTTAAAAAAAACCTTTAATTTTAATTTTAATCTGACCCAAAGAAAAACACCTGCGAAACCACCCAAAAAATTCAATAAGCCATCGAGAGTAAGAATCATGAGCCGCCATTTTAACACGATAAGAAAATCATTTTTAAAAAAGCGATGTATAAACCGAACATATAAAATAGTTTAGAACCCTCACAATCTGTAACCGAGTCATAGTCCGTCAAAGCGGACCATTCTCTATAACCATAGTGATTATCAACAAGAAACCAAACTGTAACCGTGTCCTGCACCCAAAGATATCTAGAAGTCTCATGCCCGTATGACCAAAAGAGCACCATTCTATGTATTCTCCAACACCACCTCTTGTTTAAAATTCCTCCTACCTTATGGCTATTAGACGTTGGTATCAAACATAAACCCATAAACGTGCTTTTATTAGAAAAGAAATAGAAATCAGACCCACAAAAGCCACATAGTACTACAGCTTTTGGCTTATTAAGAGAGCCAGAAGAAGACACGGCCCTATAGAGGCACTTGAAAAAAGAAAAACAAGCAGACTCCAAACTTAAAGACTCGACTCCTGAAAACAGACCTGTAGACGTCGAAACCGTACCAAAGGTAGAGACCCTCCCCATTAACTAGACTCATGCTCTGAAAGTAGAGTCTCACCGTCCTTGTGAGATTCTCCTTTTCTCTTTAAACCCTCCTCTACACCTTGTGTAGTAGACACATCACCACTGCGCCCCGTGCCTTTCGTAATCAATTTCTTCTTAGGAGAAATTAACGATTGCACAATCCTCTTCCTCGAGCATGCCCCTGTGAAAACCTGACTTGGTTTATAGAGCCTCCTGGCAGCCACCTGCTTATGTTTTTGCTTATTTAAATCGAGAGCCACAGCCTGCCCAGATTCCTTACTCTCCGCTATGACAGACCCATCACCTTCCTGTTTAAATCCATCACCTCCTTCTATTTGTTCTCCTACGAGCTCCCCATCCTCAGCCATGATTGTATCTCCCTTCTTTGAAGCCAAGACACTCGGAACCACAACTTCAACTTGTTGAGCAGTAGCCTTCTCTGCAGTTGAAGGCGAGACCATAACTCCTTCCTCAGTCGATGCCCCTGGGTTTTCGAACAGCTCCGTCTCCTTAGAGAACAATAACTCTTTGCGTACCTTGCTTGCTAAAAGAGAAACCTCAGCTACCTCTGTTGAACCTGCCTTCTGTTTTTCAGCCCCATAAACCCCCGCGGTCGTCATCTCCGATATATTACCCAGATAAGCGTCCAACATTCTCTGTTCATGCTCCGAGAAATTGTTACCCAACTCGGAGTGTTTCAACTTTTCCAACCCGGAAGTTGGCATACATAGCCCAGCACTCGAACCACTGTGAGAGGAAGAGCCTCGGTACTGTCCTTGGCTATGACCATTAGCCTTATAGCCTTGCCTAGAGTCATACCGATCTCGATAGAGTTTAAATTCCCCTCCCGATCGGTGCCCCTCAACAATTTCCTTTGTATCTGGTTCCCTCCTTTTCCCGGTATGCTGCCACTGCTGAGATTTAGACACAAGCTCACCCCCAATCGAAGCTCCTTTGTAGCTCATCATTTTTGGACCCTGGGTCGGATCCCTTGTACCATCAGAACTTTTATTCCCCCCCACAACACCCTTCGATGAACACCAAGCTTGATCATGACACAGGCTGCGACATCTTCCACAGTACCCGAACAGTCGATCATACCAAAGCGTAACTACCGTCTCCTCTCCATTCTGAAACTCGATCTCGGTTTCAAAAATCAAAGGCTGGAAACCATCAAGGGACACCCGGACTCTCCTTTCATCAATATCCACCTCGTGAACCTCTCCAATGGCACTACCAATGCTGCGGAAGGTCTCATCCGCCCAGTAGTGCAGTGGGACGCCCATCACCTGCACCCAGAAGCAAATCAACGATGGATACAACCTATCCACCACCGGCTTCCATCGCACCAGTGAGAGCATCCAATGATCAAAATGGAAGGGTTCCATTTTCAGGACCTCCGTAATGTCTTCCTCATTATCAAAGTCAAATTGAAATTTACCTTAACCTAAATCAGCACCTACAACCCTCTCTTCCAACTTCCAGATTCGTGGTAGCATGTGAAGTAGAGCTTTCATATCTTGACAACTCGGGTTCATGCATCGGCCAATCAAAGTTTTTGAATAACCTTCAATCAAGGCTGAATTATCGAAGTGAGGTACCTTAACTTTCATCTTTGTCAAGACCTCCACCTGTTTCCCCTTAATATCCCTCCCCAAAGAACCGCTCTGAGACATGATGAGTAAAAGTACTTCCCTTGTGACCCACCGGAGTAAAGAAGAGTCGCTAGAAAAACTCCCAAAAGAGGAATAGAAACTTAAAAAACCAGTCAAAGAAAACACACGATATAGGAAACACTGAAACTTTTGCTGGTGTGAATGCTCTGCTTGTGCTTTCTGATATTTAAATAGGCCAGTGGGGTCTTGTCTCCACGATCCCACATATCTGAAAAATCCGAATTTGTCGCTCTCAATGCTTTTCCCCATCACTTTAGAGATCTGCAAAATATTCTGTAGAAAAGAACACCAAATCCATTGCCTCTCAACAGTACCGAAGATAAATGGCACTTCTGATCTTAGCAATCTCAATCTAATTTTCCCCTGTATCATCCGAAAAAACCATTGTATCTCGTAATTGATACCCAGTATCATCTCAATAAAACAGAAGAAGATTCCAAGATCTACTCTAATCAAAAGCCAGATCTCCTTACCCATTAACTCACCCCACAATAACCACTTATTCACTGAAACAAAAACCAAAATTTGCCTAATCAAATCCCAAAAATACTCTTGAAATCCCCTTGATTTAGGAGAGATAATCAGGAGGGGATTATCCCATACACCCGCCTCTTCACATGGCACAGGACGAGAAGAAAGAACCAGACCGAGATCAAGACCGAAACACCTTTCAGAAAACATTTCAAAATCCCAGAATCGCCATAGCCATCGCCGCCACGAGAGCCTAGAGCCTAGGGTTATTCTTAGATTGTCTTTATGCCAAACATTTGTCACAATGTAAACTGAAATTTGTTACCCAATTTCAAACCAAAGGTACTAAAAAATTTATGGTATGTCGATTATGTGTAGATATAAAAATATTGTAATTAATTTAATTTCAACTTTTTATAACTCCTAGCCAGATTTTATTTACTTAAAAAAAACATTATGTTTTTCTCCCATATTTGCAAAAGACGAATAGCGATTTGATGCATAAGATTCAAAGCAAATGTTTTCAACGACTAATAAAACAATTTCCATTTAGTTTAGAATACAAAGTCTAGTTGTGCATCACTAGTACAAAACATAGTTTTAGCATTTCTTCGTTGATATGAATATAATGCCATCTCCATCCATGGTTTATCCATGGGTATCTCAAATAATATTAAAATAGAAATATTAATAAAATATAAAATTCTCATAAATATCAATAAATCATTGTAAATGTCTCAAATAGTATGAGAAATTCACACAAGAGTTTCTCAAAAGTTCTTAATTGAGAAAAGAGTTTGAGAAACTCACAATATTTTATTAACATTTATGAGAATTCTATAATATTTTATTTATATTTATATTGTAATACTATTTGAGATACCTATAGAAAAACTATAAATGAAGATGTTATGAGTGCATCATATACCACTTGGAAACCTAGTAAATATTGATCATATCTTGTTATATTTTTAAATAATAGTTAATAACATCATATAACAGTCATATACCTAATACGAAGCTTTGTTTAACAAGGGTAGATGAGAATATTTTCTACGATCCAATTCCTCCATGTCGAGTTATGAATCATGTTAATAACATCACGTGACTCTTAACGAAAATCCAAACCTCAAAAAAGAAGAAGATGAGAACATTTTGGAAAAAGAACAAAACATTTCACTAAAAAAAAAACATTGTTTTAAATCATTTATTTTATTTATTTGCATTAGTTATAAATGATACTTTAGACGAGTACTTAGAAGCTATCAACACTGTTTGATAGATTGACCGCTACACATGATGAGAAGTTTGAAACACTCTCCACACATCTGGAGAAGTTGGAGGAACAAGTTAATCATCTTGACTTCGAGCAATTTCACTATAAGAAGGACTTACAAGAAAACGGTTCAAAGGTAACCAATATGGGCTATAACATCGACATCCTTGAGGATTGAATGGAGTGGAGGTTTGAAACTTTACAAGCTAGTTTCACAAACCTAGCAAGGTACACTGAATGGAGCCGAAGCTTATTTATCTCTTGATGAAGAAGACAAAATCTTAAAGTTTACTTGCAATATGATTGATGTGTGCTCTATTGACAATCAAACAGAGGACACCACGTTGGGACATCAACCACCAAAATAAGAGCTTATGAAGAAGCAAGAGCCTATGAAGAAGAAAGAGCCATTGAATATCGGTTTCAAGACGACCAAGGAGCCGAAGCTTATTTATCTCTTGATGAAGAAGACAAAATCTTAAAGTTTACTTGCAATATGATTGATGTGTGCTCTATTGACAATCAAACAGAGGACACCACGTTGGGACATCAACCACCAAAATAAGAGAATGGCGAAAAAGACTTCCAAGAAGAAGAAAACTCTCCCCTTGCCAAAATCAATCCAAGGACGTGACAAGGACTTGGAAGTCCCTAAGGAGATACCAAAGTGGACTCACAAATTCTACTTCAAGGTTCAGATCATCATCTCTCAAGAGCTACACGCTCAAGGCAAAAAATCTTACAAGGAGAAGCTTGAGAATACTTTCAAACTCTTTCCTGATGCTTTGATTTTTTGGGATGTGGATAATAGTCAAGACACCATTGAAGAGACACCTACTAAGACACCAAACATCACATGCCAAGAAGCTATTGAAGCCAACACTTCTTTAGCTCTCTTACCTTACACTTAAAAGCATGTTAAAGTCGAGTTAAACAACTATAAACAAAAGAGCTTATGGGGAGCAACCCATGTTTGTTTTTTTTCTTTTCTTGTTTTTGCTTTGAGGCTAAGTATAACGAAGTTTTTTCTTTTTATCCTTTTTTTTTAGAGGATTTGATGGTTTTTCATGGAGAAAATGGATTGGAAAGTCATAAGGAAGAAAAAGGAAGTGAAAACGAACTTTGGATTTGTGGAAAAGTCTCGTGGCTCGGGTGCATTACCCATGCCCACGAACGATCCTCTTTCTTATCTCTTAAGCCAAAGCTCGATACTCCTTAATGCATCCATGGACCGGTCTTGTTCAAAGAAGTCATGACTGGTCCACTCTTTCTTCTATGGCCCGAGCACAAGGACCGGTCATATACACAAGCCTCCAACCAGTCCTCCTCCTTCCCTTTGCTCAAAAAACCCGTGGAAAATACTTTCTTGCTTAGTCCGATCGTGTGGTCTAATCATATACAAGGGAACACGCGACCGGTCCTAAACTCCCCAACCCAAATTCGCGAGAAGCTTCAGCTCCACCCGTGGTCCGGTCTTGTGGCCCAGACTCAAACAAAGGATCTACAATCAGTTCACTGCACCTTCAAGTCCAAAACTCACGATTCAAAGCAGCCCTTCCAAGGACCAGTCCCGTTCTTTTCAATCTCCAACCGGTCCATCGCGTATGGAAGGTATGTTTGACTGGATCCAATAGCTAATAAACACTCATCTCTCCCAAGAACACAAAGGGATTTTCTTCCAAAACCTCTCAAACCCTAGATTTGTTTTTTTTGTTTTTGTTTTTATAATTCTTGGTGGGTTAGATTGAAAATATCATCCTCTTACTCATTCTTACTCTCTATCACAAGGTACCACTCTCTAACTCTCCAATCTTTTTGATTTTCACGTTTTGTTCATGATACCTAGAATGAATCTTTCAGTTTCGTGGTTAAATCTGTTCGGAATCTAGGTTGTTAGACTAGTTAAGTCATGAGATTGATGGATTTATTGAGTTTTGAGGGTGAATATGGCCAAATTTATGATGTTTTCTCAAGAACACTATTTAGGGGTTTTCATGGAAATTTTCAATTTGAGATAGAATTTATTGTTCGTTTTTGGTAAAAATCACTTAATTAGACTTGGTTCATTATGGGTTAGTGGATTTGGTTGGCTAATTGCCATGATTTAGCTTAAAAATTTGGGCATGATTAGTAAAATCTGAATTTCAAGAATAAATTAGGAAAATTGTTGAATAAAATTGTTTGATATTTTTTTATTGTTTTATTGCTGCCTAATTATGATTACCATATATTTACCTTAATTTATTGGCATTAATTTGGTGGTTTTACAAAATTATGAAGTTACTTCCTGTGTCTGAGAATTGCATTTTTTATGTATATTATGGCTTTCGAGCCAATGATGACTCGCTCTAAGTCCTTGATGGATGAATGACCACCGAGGTCTACTACTTCAAAGAGAGAAGACAAAGATCATATTGTTTTCAAGCCTCCACGAAGATCTACATCAATGAGAAGAGAGGGAATGAGTCCATGACTTCCGAGCCTTCACGGATATCAACCAAAACAAGGGAAATGCAAATGGTTGCCTGTATCGAGGAAGTTCAGCAAGTAGTTCAATATGAGGAGGCCGACGAACCATACTTGCTGTGTTTGTGGACAAATGGCGACCTCCTACACATAAGAAAAATAAAATACCGATTATGGTTGTCTATAGAGATCGAATAAAAAAGGGTGCCAGCTAATATAAGACTCAATCCGTGAGGCTTATGATGGCGGAAGAGTGAGCAACAAGTTGGCTTTCACAATCTCTCTTATTGGACAATGAATGGATAGATAGGCAAAAGACGCGCGATTGCAAGACTTGCAAGGGATAGGATCGGACAAGCTGGCTGCTCTCTCTTGTTGGATCAAAATATGGGAGTGTTGGTGGATCGATGTCACCACATATATGATGGAAGAATCTCTGATACAGCAACAGTTTCTTAGTTCTAGGTGTGAATCCACATGCAAAAACCAAAGCAAAAGGGTTTCTCGTCAAGAAAAAACTTGAAGAAGAAAATGCAGCGTCTTTATTGATGATAGGTAAAAGTAGGGATGTTAAAAGTGGGTTAAAGCCCGATGGGTATCCAAACCGATAAATATTTTAAGCCCGCCAGCCTGTTTTTTTTTTCTGAACTAAATACGAGCTTAAAATGGGCAGATTTTGTTAACATCGTAGCCCAGACGGGTTTACCCTACTGGGTTTCGGGTACCCACTAGGTTTTTTCCAACTCACAAAAACATTGTCGTTTTGTGTAAATCGCAAACTTTGAAGTGTTGTCCTCGTCTCCAACTCTGAATCATCGAAAATTAAAAAACACATCAAACCCTAACTCTAAATCCTCTTCTTCTCCTTCCTCTGATTTCACCTTGATATGATGCTTCTTCTTCTCTGAGAGTTGCTTCATCCACTCTTTCTCTAACATCATCATCGGGAGGAGATTGGGATCTCTAGCTTCGGTCATCATTTGCTTCGGTCGCTTCTTCGTCGCGTCGATCCTTTGCTTTATCCTCTGAGTCTGTAAGTCTAGCCTTCTGTTTGTTCAACCGTTTGATCTCCTTCACGAACTGTTGTAGATCAAATGATTGGAGTAATGAGAGTGTATTAAAGATTTGCACAAATATATGGTATTTTGATAAGATCCACCCAAGGAGTCGGCACTCTAAGTCGGTAAAAGGATAAGCTTTGCAACTAAGAAACCGTGAAGTCTCAAAGTTCAAAGGATGTGGATCGAATGGTCGCACAGAGGATGCGGAAGGCCTATGATATTCCACTGATATTCCTAAAGATATTACGCACCAGAAGAAGAACATGTTTTCTTATGGATATTACACACCATAAGAGATGATCCCTTGGATATGACACACCAAGACGGATCGGTTCCAAAAATAAAAAGAAAGACTTATTTTTTTATTGATGATCCGAGCCTCATTATACAGAAGAGTTACAGCAAATTCGTCCATAATAATTACTTAACATGAAGAGCATCTAGGAAGATGAAATTCAAACTCTAAAGTGCATGTAAGAGAGAGAATTTGATATAATTAATGTATTCTATGCTGTGGACGAAAATTGATCTTCTCCTGATAGATTTGGGCTTAATCCACTTTGCTGGGCTTCCCTGATTGACCAAGATTATAAAACAACTCGGTTTGTAGCTTAATTCATTCTGTTCTGGTCGGAATTGTTCACTGAAAAGTAGGTCCGAATCGGGAGAGTTGGAGATCACCTGATTTGCAAATTGAATAACTCCTTCGTTTCAACTCCGTTTAATATGATTCTTCTTCGAGGAGTTTCATAATTGAGTTGAGCATATTCGCCAAGTGGTTTCATGCCTTGAATCATCGTGGTTGAGCTGATAGGCATTAAACAATGAACACACGTCCTGATGTTTCCCATGATCATATCATATTTGCTAACATCTTTGATGTAAAAACTGTTGTAGGCCAAGTGGTATCACTATTCTACGTGGAGGGGAATTTTCTTGGTGAGTGTTCTTATTGACACACACTTCTTTTGTCTCGGGAATCCAAGTCTTTGGCTTGTGACAATCTAAGGCGATTTTGGAGCTTAGAAAGTTGCAGAGGAGTCTTTTGCAATCATGAAGCATGTGGAGTCTCTTTTGAATTATTTTGTCGTTTTTTTATAATTTTCCATGTATGATTCTCTAATATTTTTCTTTAAGTATATGGATTGTGCTATGAACATTATGATCTTTATTTTCAGTCTTATCATGTGATATTAAGATCGAACCTTATTTGCTTTTAAGTATTTGTTTCTAATATTTGTATTTAAGTATATATTTGGTTGTTAGTTATTACCAATAATATTTATATTATTATGAAACTTAAAAACTTAACTAAAATATTTTAAAAAGATAAATATATTTTATTTATGTTCTTAGTTCTTATGAAACAATATTAAATAAATTTACCATTTAAATTTTATAAAAACTAAAACTAAAAACTGAAACCATTATTCCATTAAGTAAAAAATCTGGGTACAAAGATAAATCGGAGGGAGGGCTGGGTTTTCGATCTATTGATAATTTTAATACAGTTCTTCTGGCAAAACAACTATGGCGGTTAATAGATTCGCCGGACTCTTTTTGCAAAGGTCTTCAAGCCAATGTACTATAGGAAGACCGATCCTATGGACCCTATTAGGTCATATTCTCCTTC
>OVAY01000569.1:0-52039 GCA_900406395.1 Kernera saxatilis
TAAAATCTCTATCTCTCTCTATATACTCTCTTAAATATTTTAGGAAACCTTTTTCAAAGAGTATTAATTTTTATCTTTAATATTTATCGTTATGACTTATTCGAATTCTTTATTTATAACAAAGACATGTTTATTTATTTATTAGCAGAAAGGGTAGTTTGGGAAAGTAACATACAGGAGTTGTAGTCGTAGGCGTAAATAGAAAAACGAACCTGCGCATTTTAGCAGCGTAAAGAAATTGTATACGTCGTCGTCGTGGAGCGCAGAGATTTCAGAAGTGGTCGTGTTCGAAATGGGGAGCGAGGCGACTCGAGTGATGGTGGCGGTGAACGAATCGACGATCAAAGACTACCCTCACCCTTCGATTAGCAGCAAACGAGCTTTCCAATGGACTCTCGAGAAGATCGTCCGATCCAACACTCTCGATTTCAAGATCCTCTTGCTCCATGTACAAGTCGTCGATGAAGACGGTTCTCCTCTCTTCTTCTTTTTTTTTCCCTTGAATTTGTGCGAAATCGCCATCGTATAGATTCGAACGATCCGCATAGGTCTCTGAGTTTGTTTAATAAAAAAAGAGAGGATCATCTACGTTTTCTATTCCCAATTTTACAAGTAGCGTCGGATGGTCGTTGAGATAATCGCTTTCCTTTGGCTTTGTGTGTGCTGAGAACATAGATAGATGCGTCTATCTACAAGTACATGTTTTTAAGTGGCCAATTGATTGTTTTTACAGGAGATGATTCTTATGTGTTTTGTTTCTATCCTTAGAACGATGTGATTTGCTAAGTTTCTTGTGGTGATTTGTGAATTGGAAACCAGGTTTTGATGACGTCGACAGCATATATGCTTCTCCTGAGGATTTCCGAGACATGAGAGAGTCTAACAAGGCAAAAGGTCTTCACCTTCTCGAGTTTTTCGTTAAAAAATGTCACGAGATTGGGGTAACGCACTCTTTTTCTCTCGTATATAACTAACTAGTGCACTTCTTTGATGTTTATAACAGATTGTGTAAAACTTGTAGGTTGCTTGCGAGGCATGGATCAAGAAAGGTGATCCCAAGGATGTGATATGCCAAGAAGTCAGGCGGCTCCGACCAGATCTTCTGGTTTTGGGAAGCCGTGCTCTTGGCCGCTTCCAAAAGTAAGCAAAATACTCGCTCTTGGCTACTTATTTGGCTGAATGATGAAATACCAATCAGATCAGACTTTCACTGCCATAAAGGATTTCTGTTGGATATGATTTTCGCTTTGACACAAGTTTGAGTGTAAATAGACTAGGTGATTAGTTTAAGACCGGACAGCCCAACAAGGGAATGTAATGAGATTGAAAGCCTGGAATCTAAGTTACTACTAGCTAGTGTTGTTGTTTAAAACATCATGTGTTTTGTTATCATATCTCTGAGTTCTAATGGGTTTGTTTCTCTCCACTCCACTCTCTTGCATTGCATTGCATTGCAGGGTCTTTGTGGGAACTGTGAGTGCGTTCTGTGTGAAACATGCTGAGTGTCCAGTCCTCACGATCAAACGCAATGCTGATGAAACCCCCAGTGATCCAGCTGATGACTAAACAACATCAGCAACGTCCCTTCCAAAATGGGAAACTCTTCTTTGATTTATACACAAGAGTGCTTTTGGTGTGTACAAAATCCATTTTCATACCCTATCTATTTGTATGTCTGTATGTGTGCTGCCTCCTACGTTTTGGTTCATATTAAATATTAATATTCAGATAACTTATGTTTCAGTTTCATATTGTATTTTCTTCTATTTGGTTTAAGATTTATCCCAACACCAATAAACTCGAAACTAAAAAAGTGTAATATATATATATATATTTTGAAATCTTAACGAACAGAAGTAACTCACACACCGCCTCCACATGATTTGAAGATTAAATGATTACATGAACATTATATTATATGTAAATGAAACAACATTTCAGCAATAGAAGACCAAAATCAAAGAACGTACCACACAAAAAAAAATCAGCTTGGGCATGTAAATGTAGGACGACTATCAACATATTAGCAAATAAATGCATAATCATTAATACATGACATATGAAACTATATTATTATTAATATACTAAATCGCTTGGTGGTCACCATTAAGCAACTGGACGGGCCACAGATCTTCAACGTTCCAGTAATTGTCGTTCGACTGCTCCAAAACATGAAACGACGTCATAGCCGGAGAGAAGCTCTCAGTCTCAGCCATGTCGAAGGCTTTGCTGGAGCTGCCTTGGTCCGTTGTTGTCATCTCCGAGCTCTGTGAATTTCCCGAACTATGATGAATATTATTCATCGTATTCATATTTTCTGACGACGACACTTTGATGTGTCTCTGAATCTTTGTCCTCCAGAAGTTCTTTATTTCGTTGTCCGTTCTTCCAGGCAGATGTTTCGCAATCTTCGACCACCTATACATAATATATTATTCCACTCCGTAAGTTTTCTAATTAATTAAATTTACGTACGTACGCATGTATAGTCATGAAACTATATACATAGCAAAGACCTGTTTCCAAGCTTAGCATGCAGTTGAATGATCAAAAGCTGTTCTTCTGCGGTTATGTTCCCTCGCCTCACATCTGGCCGGAGATAGTTTAGCCACCGGAGCCGACAGCTTTTTCCGGTACGTTTTAGACCTTAATTATTATATGAAAACATAATTATATATATAATATCATCAGAGACATACAACATGTGGGCGTATATGTCGTATCACTATTCACAACTATCTCAAACTATTTTGAAGCATTTTAAAATAGAACATATATACCCCTAATACTGTAAGAAACATAAGGACATTAATCAATTCAGATACATATTAAAAAAAAAAAGACATATATATGTACAATACCAGAGGCTTTGGCAACGGAGTTCCAAAGACCTTCACCATGATTAAGGATGTAATTAAAGAGGATCAAATCTTCTTCCATAGTCCATGGCCCTTTCCTCACTGTTCCTTCTTCTTCTTTCTGTGATGTTGTCCTCTCTTTCCCTCTCACTGTCTTCTTCATCGTCTCCATCTTCTTCTTTCTAATTTCTTTTGTTTGTATATATCTCTGTGTGTGTATTTTTTTGTCTATGCAAGAGAGCTAGAGAACAGGGAAGAGAGGAGGATTAAGACTAGAGTGAGAGAGAGAGATACTTGAGGCGGGAAGATGATCAACAACTGTTTCCTTTTATAGACTCTATGGTCCAATTGGTAATAGCAGAGTTTTTGGTGGTGACGCTCCAAAATAGTACAATACACATATGAAACAAGACATGTATATACAAACCAGTGAAATTATGTAATATTTTGATTACAAAACTTAATAGTAAGTTGCCAAGCAAATACTTAATAATAAATTAATAACTAAATGAAAACCTGGCGCGATTAGTTCACGTCCACACAAATCGTAAACAGTGAGAAGGAAGAAAGTACAATATTAAAATCAAAGCAAAGCTTGACAGAACACAGAGCTTATGTGAATAACGACTACTTCCTAACCGTCTATCACTAATATATATTAGGCTATTAGCAATATTTTATTAATATATTCAAAATAAATGAAGGTTTTTTTTATTTGAACTGGAATTGATATGTTGATACTTACTATATTTTACCATATCTAGATTATGCTTTCTTAAATGTATTTTATCAACGCATTTTTTGTTTGATGTGTATTATTTATATTTTACATAATTATAATTTATTCTAAGAAGATCTAAATGGTAGAGAGATAGAGAAAATTAATTGGAAGTTGTAATAGCGTTTGCTTTTGGGCAATTAATTGAGATCGGTTTGATGTAATTCATATGCCAAATTTAGTAAGTGCAGGCTTGTGGCTGAAAATTTAAATGATGTGTCAGGTCACAATTCAACTAAATTATTGTAAGAGAATATAAAATTGGATAGTTAATATTCTTTTTTTTCCAAGAATAATTAGTAGTAAGCCAAACACTTTGCGTGTACTAGTACTTTCCCACATAAATGTTAAAACAATAAAATTGTACTGAAATTTATATAAAATTAAATAGTATGCATTTTATATAATTCGTAAAGTATCTTGAACTATCATTCCGTATAAGGATTTCATAATACTAGTAGTTGTTTTGGTTTATTATTAATTTATTCAAGATAAAAAGGTTACCTCCTAAAAAGTGATGATAAATTTTGATGATGGAAAATAAACCATGTGTGAACATGTAGTGAGCTTTGTTTTTAGATTATAGGAGTTCATGATTCGTTTAGTTATAAAAGGAAAATTAATTGGTAACCACACAAAACTGGAGATTAATAGGCTGTCATCAATTATATTATCATCAAAGTACACAAGACATACACTTTCCTCTAAGCCATAGACTCACCAAACTTTAGATTTATTAAACATCACATAAGAAGTTAAGCATTGATTATTTTTTTTATTTAACAGAAAAAAAAGAATATTGTTACTACGGAAGGCAGTTTTCAGTTGCATATGGCATAACTTTTCAAAGGTTTAAAAACAACAAAATTATTAACACTTTAGTCAAAAAAAAAAAAAAAAAAAATTTTTAACATTCAAATTAACAGAGGTAAAAACACAGAAAGAGATGTATAGAGATTAACGAGAAAGTGGAGACTAGCAAATTCTCTTTCTCCTATTAACAGTACAGAAAAGTTCCAAGTTTTAGTCTCAACTTTTGAATTTGGAACCCCTTCACTATAGTTATTTATCAGCTACGACCAAAATCTAACCGAACCAAAATTATAACACCGTTTGTTTTGTAATTGAAATGCTAAAGAATCCCATAAAATTTATCATGTTTAGATATAAAGTTTTTGATATCTAAAACAACAATCTCTAAGCAGGAACACACACATAAATGTAAAGAAATACAAACAATTGTAGTTTTCTACGTAATATTTCAATGGGAGTGTCTTGTATTTAAAGTTGTTAACCGGCCAAAAAAAATATATAATGTCAAGTGTAGAAATATTCGCATAACACATTCTTCTTCTTCATCACTTGGCACATTCAGAGCTCTTTTTGTCGTCTCTCTCTTTATCTGTGTTTCATCATGGCCTCGTGGAAGCTGCGAGGAGGAGATCCGGTGGAAGACGGCGGTGGAGCTCTGTTGAATCTCTCGGGGCTACGGCTCCTTTCACGCTCTCTTCCCCATCCATTGCTGCTTCTACTTCCCATTCACAATTACACAAATCTCAATTCACTATCATATCTTCTATAACAGACAAATCAAAACAAATAAGTTCTGCTTATCGTTTACCTGTCACGTGAACCAAAGCTACCTCTGCCACCATAACCAGAGTCGCCACCACGACCTCCACGACCTCCGGAAGGAGGACCCCAACGACTGAATTTGTTCATTCCTCCACCACCCCGTGCAGCCATTTCACGGATCTGAGGAGGAACTCGCTGGTTTGCTCCTTCCAGGATCTTGACCAGATCCGAGGCATGTTTTGAGTCTTGATCGCCAAAGAATGTGAATGCCTGACCAGTCGCTCCAGCTCTTCCTGTTCTTCCGATTCTATGAACATAGTCTTCCACTCCATTGGGGAAATCATAGTTTATGACCGCCCTGTGATCCAAAATTGTGTGAACTAATGTTTTTACAGGATTGGAATTTGGATTGTATATACATACCTGATGTCCTTAACGTCTAGTCCACGAGCAGCAACATCAGTTGCAACAAGAACCGGAGTCCTGCCACTGCGGAATTGATTCAGAACATTGTCTCTCTCAGGCTGGGACTTGTCTCCATGTATAGCAGCAGCTCCAAATTGGCGGGTTAGATTGCGTGTTAGTTGGTCACACATCCTTTTGGTTGAGCAGAATATTATCACCTTTGAGCCTGGTTCCTGAGACCGCAATATCTGCTCTAACCTCCTCTGTTTCTCCATTGGTGCTACCACTTCAATGTGCTGTGTCCAGAAAAGCACAACAATCAGATCGATTTTCATGAAATGGTCAGCAGAATCAAAACCATGATAGCAATGGAATCAAGTCAAGCCATACCTGTGTGATTGACTTGTTAGCCACAAGCTCGTCGACATTGCCAATGTTGACCTGGGCAGGGTTAACAAGCAAGTCAGCTGCAATTTTCCTGACTCCCTTTGGCCATGTAGCTGTGTACATAAGGGTTTGACGCTTAGTGGGAATCTCTTTCACAATCTTCCTTATCTGCGGTTCGAAACCCATGTCCAACATTCTATCTGCCTCATCAAGCACAAGATAAGAAATTTGACGCAGACTAATCCTCCTCATCTCCAGTATATCATTCAATCGTCCAGGAGTTGCAACCACAATATCTGCTCCTCTTTCCAAATCCCTCAGCTGAGGACCCTTTGGGGCACCACCATACAAACACTGAAACAGAGATAAAAAAGAACACGCAGTTGTTATAAATTAGAAGGATGCTACACAAGTAGCATGATGACACTTTACAAAAATCAGAGACTTCTACTTACCGTACACGAAATTCTTGATGACCTCCCAAATTTAACAGCTTCGTCTTGGATTTGTGTGGCCAGCTCCCTCGTTGGAGACAATACCAAGATTGTTGGGCCCATTCGCGAATCATTCCGGATGCGTTGAAGATGCATAAAGCCAGGAATCAAGTAACCCAAAGTTTTTCCTGAGCCAGTTTTAGCAATGGCAACTATGTCCCTACCTTGCATCGCAATTGGCCACGACTGAGCTTGAATTGGAGTTGGAGCAGAGAAACCTGCACTGAGTACCTAAGAAAGCAGAAAACCAGGAGTGTCTTATGAGAAGAGGAGCACCAAGGTTCTTTTTGGCTTATGGAGTGGTGGCTCAGGTCAGAAGAAGCACCATCCCCCATTTGCAGGCGGCAAAAGATTACTGATGAAACCTGCAGCAGGAGGACGCCTCTTCTTCTGTCTGGACCCGGTGGTGAGATGAATCATCACACCATTAACAGGCCCGGCCACAAGCTTGGATGATTTGGGAAGCCCTTCCCAAAAAATTTGGTCCACCATAAAGGTCACTCCAAATATTTTGCAAGGACCTCAAAGAAGTGGCACAGTGTACGACATTAGCTCCTCCCAGGAGCAAACATCGCACCTGGGAAAAAAAAAGAGAAAAGGGTGCATGTGGCATAAAACTTTGACTCTAAATGTTAACCCTAAGGCGATTTTAGCTTGGTGACAAAATAAGTCTAATATTAGGAAAAACCGAGCTAGCTCCATAAATTAGATCCCAGCATGAAACACTATATAGATCCAGCTTAATTGTAGAGCAGTTATGACTAAGTAAAAAGGTTTCGGGTTCATAAGTCTTTTCAATTTACTATAACAATAAATTCATACCTCCCGCAGAAGCTCAGGAGGAAAACCAGTAGTTTCAAAGGACATTAGAGGTGGTGGTACTTGGCCCCCCTGAAGAAAAGGGAAAAGAAAGTATCAGTAACGGCTTAGTAATTAAAAGAAATAAAACAGATCTACTGGCTCCCCCCAAATAGGCTGTTCTAAAGTATACTGCTTGAGATGAACACATTCTATTTATTACATAAAATAAAAGTTGAGGGGAGCAAAGGGGGCGGATCTACCAATATGAGATCAAAACGACAGTTATTTTCAATAAAGTTACTAGATACTTACGCTGACAGTAATTTCATGACGGCGGCAATAGGCCTCCGGGGAAAGTTCATTTCCTGGAGCTGATGAAGGAGGAGGACCTCTTGCAGACGCACCATATGCAGAACTCCCAACTCCATTAGGAGCACCATTCGAATATGGCAGTCCACTCCTCCCAACCTGTAACAAATAGAGAAAAAAAAATTCAGATGTACGGACAATAAAAAGGGCTAAAATATCAAAATTTCAATTTTAACAACCAGGATCAAATAATGCTAGAGAAAGAGCACAATAGTTATAAAGAAACCCAAAAAAAGTATAAATTGTCAGTACCTCACTAAACCTCGACCCAGACTCAATCTTAGGCCCACCGTCACTGCCTCTATTGTACTTATCATCATCCTTACTAGGACCATAGCTACCATTTGCTCTGGAAGAAGTTTGTTGAACCTGAACGGAGGAGCTTACAGAAGCAGCAGAAAACTTGGGAGGCTGAGAGCAAGTTGGTCTCTCATACTGAGTAACATTGGTCTCTGGATTCCAAAAGTACAAGTACCCAGTCCGATCATCAACAAGCCCTTTCCAAGGCTTGGGAAGAGAATGATCCTCAGGCGCATAACGGACAGCAGAAGGAGCAGTAGCGGTAGCAGCCATAGCAAGCAAACAAAGAGTTCTGAAAATGAAACATGTCAAAGAGATAATAGATTCAGCAAGTTGAACAAACCGGTAAACAGGAAAACAACCCACTAACAAGCATGGTGGATAACAACCGGAGGTCTTAGATCATTTTCCAATACATCAAAGCTAATACCAAAATCCATTTTCAACTGGAAATCGTTTTGGGATTTCAACAATCAAGAGAATAGTAAAGCATCCAATATACAATCCAGCACAATCTCACAGATCTGGATACAAAGCGAAAGGAAACCATAACACGGGATTCGATCTGAAAATACAACTAAACACGACCAAACCAACAGAATCTCCGCGACAAACTAAAAATTAAATTTCCAGGAAACGAGGCGGCGAATCAAATATCTCCAGGGAAGAAGACGAACCTGATTTTCAAGTGCCGAGAACGTGGAATCGGTCAAATCTCTGAACTGGAGCTTTGAGATTCCTTTTTCCCTTATTTCTCTCTCTATAAATCTACGCCACAAAGAAGAAGAAGCGTAGAGAAAGAGAGAGAAAGTAGAGGAAAAGAATAGAGACGTGCAACCCCGTTAGGTTTATAGACCATCCACCATTAAACCAAAAATATCTGTACCTAACCGTGCCGTCTCCTTCTCTTTTGGGCCCATTATAATTTCTTTCGAGGCCCATTTATTTATTTTGAAACACCAACCCGATACCGTATTTTATACGTCAGAAGAATATTAGTTTTTCAAGTATAATACTATAATTTCGATTTTTACACATGTACTAAATTAATAAAGTAAACAATTACAAATATGATGTACAATGACATGATTGAATAATTAATATTAACATTATTCTAGATAATTAAAAATATCGATATTATGCCCCCCTTAATAGTGTAAGATCTCTTGGCATTGATGTAAGAAAAAATGAACATGTTCAAGAAACTTTAAATTCAGGAAGGTTTTGGGTTTGGTTTGACTTTGAACCTCTTGGCTCTGGTGTATAAGTAAACTCCAGCTAATGCAGTCGCGGTACCTGTGTAGAAGAAGAGACTCTTTGCTAATTATTAAGATTCAATAAATGAAATGTGAAAAATCTGTTAGTCTCATTTTTGGTTTGTTACCTATGGAATTAAGAGGTGAGACTGGAGTTTGGAAGAAAAGAATGGATGATGTGATAACCACCACACGCTTCACGCAGTTCCCAACAGAGTGTGTGACTGGAGACACCATCTCTAAGATCATATACGATACCTAAACCGGCATTGTCAATTCATTTGAGACGCAGTCTTTGGAACCGAATTAATTACCAAAACCTCAAGATACGGACCAACCTGTTGGTAGCTATGCAAGCAAACACCAGCAACAAGAGAGATGAAGCAAAACTCTTTTACTGTCAAACCCTGACTTGTCTGTCAAGTGTCAAACAAACACACATAAGTTCTTCATCATCTCTTTCTATTCTTCGGAAATCTATATGTCTTCACTTACAGCTATTTGTAACTGCGACGGAGTCAACTTAAACCCATCGATGAGGATTGCTACAGGAACCAATAAGATAAAGGAGATGATGGTTATTACAGAGAAAAGGTTGATGTTGTCCAAAGCTTCCTGTTTCAATAGAAACATTAGTGTAGATTTCGAGAGAAAACTGAAACAAGTCTCTTGGTTACTTGAGAGGTTGGTTTCTTTTACCTTTTCAACCATGAATTTCTTACTGAGAACATTGCGTGATTGGTTAGTTACATTAGATGCCATTGCACTGCAGAACCCAATCCTAGTTCATTCGAAAAGCATAAATCAAATCAATTAAAAGTTCATCAAAAATATTACCTTTTTTTTTTAAATGTTGTTCGTACCAATTAAAAGAAGCTTCTGTGAAAGATGCTAAAGAGACTCCAGCGACGATTGGTAACAACGAACAAACAATCCACAAACTCGGCCACTGACATGAATAAAAATTTCAAGAATTTGTCTGAAAAATATAAACTCTCTTGTCTAATTTAAGGTTGTCTCTGGTAGAAAAGAGAAAAATCAAATCAAAACCCTTTTTCAAACTCTGATTAAAGATTCAAACTTTAGATGAGTGTGTCTCTGTTTTTTGGTTACCTCACCGAGCAAGAGAACAGAGAAGAAGACGGTGAAGAAAGGCTCCATTGCTTTGATTGTGTGGGTGAAAGAGACGTTCACTCTTCCCAGGCTCACGTTTGTTAACAAGTTTCCTAATGTGTGAGCTACTGCTAGTTGTACGATCGCCGGAAACTGGAGATTTTAAACAAAGAATTCGAAATCAGACTGTAACAATCGAATCGAATCGAATTGAATTGAATCGAATCTCACCTCTCTGTTTTTCAGGGTTTGTCGGAGTTAATTTGATTTACCTGAGAAGGAGAGATTTTTGGGCGAGGATGGAGTTTAAGGAGCCACATTAGTGCTATCATCAACGTACCACACCCGAATTGAAATGCTGTTACAGTCGCTGGATATGGATAAACCCTTAGTACCTGGATGAACATTACATTTAGGAGGAATCGATATCCAATTGCTACCCAGTTTTTCTATTCCGAGAGAGAATGATCGATCAAACAAGAGTGTCAAGCCTTGAAAAATGTTGAAGGAGAACCTGTTTGTTGAAGATGTTGTAGTAGATATTGAGAAGATACCAAACTCCGAACATGCCTCCTAGCTTCAAACCTTTGACAAAACCTCCAGATTCCACATCTCCTTCCACGTTTCCCGGAGCTGTAGCTGACTTGTGCTTGAAGCCATTAAATCTACGGTTGTGTCTCAGAAACAACCAAGGATAAGAAGAAGAAGAAGAAGAAGAAGAAGAAGAAGGTCTTGTGGTGAATGATGATTGAGGAGTAGGCTTGGCAGGGAGTAATGGGGATGGAAGTCTGGGATATGGAGTAAGAAGCATAATTGCTACTCTTTTTAACTTGTTGCTATGCAGACTCTGTTCTTGAACTTTCAAGTTCTTCTACTACATAACATAAATCCTCTGCCATTGCACAAGTCACCGACAATACCTATCCTTCTCCTTCCTCTAATGGTAAGAGTGTTAAATCAATCGAATACACTATGCTGTCTCCTCATTATCATGCGTCTAATAAGTTTGTTTTGCTTTGGATTTTAATGGTAATTAATTATTATTATTGTTTTTTTTTTTTGTAAATAGTAATTGGAATTGTATGGATGTTATTAGAGGAGTGGATTTTAATGGTAATTAATTATTAGGGATTATTGTTTTTTTTTTGTAAATAGTAATTGGAATTGTATGGATGTTATTAGAGGAGTGGGTTTAAAACTTTAAACATGTGGATGTTGTTTTTTTTTGACATCACATGTGGATGTTGTTGTATGCACCAAAGTCGTGGTACCAATCAATTCAGAGTCCATTTTTTTTCCTGTGTTGTTATTTCTTAAACAATAATATTATGGTCCATTTTTGATGATCATTTATTGATGTTTTGTCTTCATTTATATGGGTAACAACATGATGCATTTTCCAATTAAAAGTAGATATTAATCGAATAACAAACAAAAGAAAAACGAAAAAAAACACTCTAGTTTCTACGGAGTATTTAGTTTGACTTGTGGTGCTCTCTTTCATTCATTAGGTGCATTTTAAAACATTTATGATATCGGAGGCGGAGAGGAAACGCTTTGGGTGGATGAATACATGTGGAGAATGGATGTATCCTCTTCATCTCCACCTTCCACTGATGAACAATACTACTACTAGCTGCGTATTGCCCTCCGCCTAGTCATGTGCAACTACTGAAGGACAAACATGAAATTATCGAAGCTCAGCTTCAGCTTTCAAAGCTTCAGGTATCCAAAGTAGACCAGCACCCTGTACATGTTGATCCCACTGCTCCCCAAGATCAGAAAGCAGAGTCCCAATCGATGATGTAATCGACAGGGTCACAACCATGGGCTTCCCAAGGGACCAAGTGACTGAAAACGGCCAAGCTGTTGACTCAACGTGGTTCTAGATAAGTTGATGAACGAAGGAGGAGGAGCTTCGGTTGGTGGTCTGTAGCGGTAGCTCTAGGTTTATCTGACTCTGTACAGTACTATATATCAGTTATCCGTTTTAGGATCACCAATTTTGACTTCATATCTGTTTGAACCTTGAGGTGTTTTTCCCTTCTTTTCTTGTAAATTAGCTATCAATCAAATCCATTTCCCCATACCAATCGATGAAACAAAGAACCCATAGAAGCAAAACTTCTCCGACATTATTATTACACAGAAAACACACACAAAAAAAGAGACTCAAACTCAGAGAAGCTTACAAGCAAATACAGCATTTTAAACACACAAAACATCTACCAGAACCACAACAGACGACCCTTTTATTCACCACAGAACACACGCTTTATGTGGACGCCACTCGGACCTCGTGAGTTGTCTTGGTGTCTCTGTCTCCTCGGACATTATGACCCTTGGTGTCTCTGTCTCGGACATCATAGGTCTTGCTCTCTCTGTCTCGGACATCATGAGCTTTGTCTTCTATGGTTTGTCCAGCATCTTTGGTCCTCTGTCCCACGTACTCAGCCATGTCAGCCAACCGCTGCTTCGCTTCCTCCAGCTCCTCCGGCATATGTTCCCTCGCCCGGCGGATGTAGTTGAGTACCCACGACATTGACGACAGTCCCGTGAGCCCTATTGCCCCTGACGCCAAGAATCCAGTCATAGCTAGACCGATCACGAAGGCTGCTGGTACGATCACCGGACTGAAGATGAGGAACAACGGGAATGCTACCATTAGTCCGATAACCGAACCGGCTAATGTCAACCCGGCTAGAGTCAGCAGCGTCCCTCCAACCGGTACACCAGCAACCACGGCTAGAACCTGCATGCGTCACGTGTAAACCACGTACATATAACATATGCATATTTGTTGTGTATATTAGCTGAGATTCCAAGGATGGTAGTTTAAAGGGACCTGAGTGGACGAAGGGCCACTCTGGGGATAAAGCACTTTGATGCCTCCTTCGTGCTGGCGTAGAGGGTGCACTTGAACCTGGTGTGAATGTGTGCGAACGTCCGCCATTGATGATTGATCCTCCAAGTTAATGGCTTAATTCGAGAGCTTTTGCAAGAAACCGAAACCAAAGAGGGTGTTGCTTAACCAATTGCTTCTGCCTTTTAAGGTTTGAGAAATGAGATCGGTTTTGTCGTAATATAGATGAGCGAGATGCTGCGAGAACATGACACGTAAAGGAGTGACGTGGCACCTGAGAACCTTGCATGAGTAACAAGTTTCCTTTCAATTTTTAAAATTAACTTTCAAAAGGAAGAGGTAGCGAATCCGATGATACCAATGAAGGGGCTGAGATTGAGATGGACAAAGACTACATTTGTTATAATCCACGAAATGTCTGTTTTACCCTTATAAACAGTGTTGAATAACCATATTATCCACCCTCTTGGGTTGTCCGACTCTCCTATGGCCTAGGCTATGAGGCAACGTCTACTTTTGCTTCAACTCTTATGAATTTACAGCTTCAATGGACCAATTAGTACATAGCCTGTGATTGAGTTAAAAAAAAAAAACAAATTATCCACTCTCTTGGATTCCTCTGCGTATGGCTTCAAAACCAAAACCCAAAGTGAGATGGAACAGATTATGCAGGAGACTGATCAAGAACTGGGTTTTCCAAACTTAGTACATAGCCTG
Source organism: Kernera saxatilis (assembly GCA_900406395.1). NCBI lineage: Eukaryota > Viridiplantae > Streptophyta > Magnoliopsida > Brassicales > Brassicaceae > Kernera > Kernera saxatilis. The sequence goes on from OVAY01000569.1 coordinate 13,917, forward strand.
CGATTGACTTCAAGATCATGTATTGGTCCCCAGTACGAGATCTGTCTTGTGCTTAAATCTCCACATTCTTAACGCTCTTGATCACTTAAAACATGAGAATGTGGTTACTTTGCTAAGAATTTGACAGAATTCTTGGCTTCAAGCTTCTGCATACACTGAATCACAAGCTGACTCCTTCAGATTCGAAATACGCAGAATCTTTCAAGTCTTCTTTCATATGCAAACCCAGCTCTTTCAGCAATCCATAAACCGGCTCTTTCTCAGGATGTATATTATCATCAGCCACAAATCTATGGACCTTTCTTTTAATCTCAATCAAACTCTCTGCTAATCCTTTTTTAATTCCTCTGTCCTTGACTGAATTTCTCAACTTTTCCATGTTCTCCCATTCTCCCTTAACCCCATACATATTAGACATTAATATGTAATAACCAGCATGCTTAGATTCCAATTCAAAAAGCTTATTTGCAACAGTTTCCGCCATCTCACCATTCTGATGAATCCTACACGCGCCTAAAAGGGTACCCAAGATTTGAGGTGTTGGTGAAAAAGGCATCCGCTTTGTGATTTCAATGGCAGTATCTAGTTCTCCTACACGACCAAGAAGATCAACCAATACAGCATAGTGTTCTAAGTTAGGAACAAGTCTATAGTCACTCACCATCAACTCAAATATTTTCAATCCCTCGTGAATCAAACCTGAGTGACTACAAGCAGATAAGATTGAGAGAAATGTCACTTCATTAGGCTCAACTTCTGAGCTCTTGACCATGTGATTAAATGTCTCCAGCGCTTTAATGCCCTTCCCATGGATTCCATAACCAGTGATCAAAGAGGTCCAAACCACAGTGTCCTTTAAAGTAATCTCATTGAATACTTTAGAAGCATTTCCTAGATTCCCACATCTCGAATAAAGCTCTACAAGAGAAGCTCCGATGAATGGGTTACTGTCAAATCCAAATTTGATCACATAACTATGAAAGCATTCAGCTTGTTCGAGAAAGCCTAACTCTGAACATGACCCGAGAACCTTCACCATAAGAATAGCATCAGGCCTAGTATTATTTTCAAGCAGCATCTTGGCAAATTCCTCAATTGATCTGTGAGCCATTCCATTTAAAGTAAAGCCGCTTATCAAAGCAACCCAAGAGACCACATCTTTCTTTGGAATCCTGGAGAAAACAGCATAAGCTTCTTCGGGGGAGAAACACTTCATATACATATCAACTAGGGCAGTGGAGACTTTCACTTCTGTCTCTACACCTTTCCTAGTGGCTAATTCATGACTCTTCCTACCTTGATCTAAATCATGAGCAGCTGCACAAGCTTGTACAACACTGAGAATAGTAGCTACGTTAGGTTCTATTCCATTATCCATCATTTCATTGAAGACACGCAATGCTTCAGTAGCAGCTCCATTTTGAACGTAGCAAGCAATCATTGTGCTCCAAGATATAACATCTTTCTCTGCCATCATCTTGAACAAATTAACCGCTTCTTTGAAAGCTCTGGACTTTGCATAACAATTCAATAGTGAATTTACTAAAGACAAATCCTTTTCAAATCCTCTCCGTATCACAAAACCATGCACACATCTCGCAAGCCTTGAATTCGATAGTTTTGTACACGCAGAAACTAAAGTGATTAAAGTTACCTGATCAGGACTAACATCCGAAGCCATCGCCATTCTACTGAAAAACTCTACTGCCTCAAAGGGAAACCCGTTTTTCTCAAACCCAGAAACCATAGAAGACCATGTCACTATATCAGGTTTCTCCAACTCACCGAACACCCTCAAAGCTTGGGTCATTCTCCCACATTTCGCATACATATCTATCAGAGCAGAGCCAACATAAAGGTCAGACCCAACCGTAGCATCCTTCTTGACGAACCCATGAATCACTTGTCCATACTTAACTTCCCGCAACTCCACGCAGGCCTTCAGAGCAACTGGAAGCGTGAAGTTATCAGGCTTTTCTTCATTGCGAAGCATTTGACTAAAGCGACACAGGACTTGTTTCCATTGTTTATCTCTGGACAAACTCTTAAGAAGAGTATTCCACTGATATAAGCTTCTCTTCGTCATTTCGCCGAACAGTTGGCGCGCATCGACGGAAGAAGAGAAACTCCGATAAAAGTCCATCCAATTTGATCCTTATCCCGGAGTCAAACCGTCGGAGTCAGAGAAGATTCCATCGATATACTCGCTTCTACATTGCTTGAGCAAATCAATCAATTTTCCCACTTGGCGAGGGAGAGAAGGTTGAAGCAAAACGCAAATAGACCATGCCACGTCGACGTTTCTTAAAAGTTATTGGGCCTGGGCCGAATCAGTTGATCTAATAAACGAAACGTCAGGTCCACAATACTCTTACCTTTTTGATTGGTCAACTTTTTTCTTATTTGTCTTTATTGTTTGTTAAAATACCAACCAGGATAAGCATAACAATTAATCCACAATAAATAAAGATTTATTAAGTATTAATAACAAACCACGTGGCAGTATCGGGGCTTATGCTGTTGTTGAGAATTGGAATAGCTACAAATACGCCACAAGCCTTCTTCTTCTTCTTCTTCTTCTTCTTCTTCTTCCCTCTGACTCATAAGCCAAATTTCTGAGAATCAAAACCATTTTCAAGAACCAAGGTCAGCATTTTGTACTGCGCCATCTCTCTCGATCTTGTTCAGTATCCCTCTCTCTCTCTCCCTCGTTCCCCTTTGATCTCTTTCTCTCTCGTCTACATTTGAGCTACTTTTCTTGTTGTTATCATCACGTCGGTGTCAATACATGTTTTGTAGGTGTCGTGTAGTGGGAGTCATATCGGATTTGATTGACTGATTGATGGATTTGGATTTGTCACGAAACGCGTAGAGTTTGGTGGAAGTTGTTCGATCGCGGAGTGGTTTGGTTTCATTACGATTTTCCAGTATTCGATCAAACGTAAGCTGAATCTTTCCCCTTTTTTTTTGTTTGTATCTGGTTTCATTACGATTCTCTTCGATGTCTCCGTTTTCATTTTATTTATTTATAAGATTTCTTTAACCTTCTTGATTTCCCCTTTTTGCGGGATTGATTCCGGTATCGATTATTCTACCTATTGATTTGTCCGCATATTCTTGTTCCCATTTTTATACTCGTTTAGTCAGAATCGTGATTTTAGTTTTGTGTTGTATAAATTCTTGATAGATTTGCATCTGGGTTGGTGTAGTTAAGAGTGAAGGAGATTGTAGAAAAGGAATACGAGCCAGAAAGGGATGCCTTTGAATTTAGGCAACGATGTGGATCGGATTATTTTGACTGAGCCTCGCGGATCGACTGCAGAGGTTTGACTGTTTCTTCTATTTTATTTCTTTTGATCATCTTCATGTAAGGTTCTACAATTCAGTAATTAGTACAAGGAGATGTTTATCTTGGGTTGAGCCGCCTGCCTTCAATGATTCAAATCTTTCAGGTGATTCTGTTTGGAGGACAAGTGATTTCTTGGAAGAATGAAAGGAGGGAAGAACTGCTTTATATGAGCAGCAAGGTAAGCTCGTAATAATATCATCTTTTGATCTAAAATCGTTGGGAGATCTAACTCAATTAACTCAAACCCACATGGCCTTTAAGATCTTTGGCCTCAGCTCCGAACTATTGCTCCATAGCTTCTCCTTTTCTGTCATGTGTAACTTTGATATATGTTGATAGAGATGAATCCATGTTCCTTCTGGTGACCTTTGGCTATCCTTTGCACTATGTATCCTGTGGCATCAGTTCGAATTAATAGACAAGATTACTTCCCACGAAGGAGTGAAGCATGATGTTTTAACTAATATTTTTATTTGCTGTGTCCCATTTAGACTCAATATAAGCCACCCAAGACGATCAGAGGAGGAATACCTGTTTGCTTTCCACAGGTTGGCATCTCAGATCACTCTAAGATAGTTGAATAATGTTCTCCTGTGTTTTCGTACCACCATCAAGCATACTGTGCCATCTTTGCAGTTTGGAAACTTTGGTGGACTTGAGCGACATGGATTTGCCCGGAACAGATTCTGGTCACATGATGAAGATCCTTCGCCTCTGCCTCCTGCTAACAAACAATCATCAATTGATCTGATATTGAAGTCTACAGAAGATGATCTGAAGATCTGGCCTCACAGGTGTGTGGGAGAAAGATCTATAACTTACACTCTGATCAAGCTGAGAACTTTGAATCTTGCAGCCTTATGTTTTTCTCGTTGCTCATGTTCTGTGACTTGGATGTTTTGTCTGTGCTTCGTTATTATCATCTCTTTGGCTAACTTCACAGTTCCTCGGTGTTATGTGCGCAGCTTTGAACTCCGTATTCGCATTTCTATCAGCCCTGGGAAACTTACTTTGATCCCTCGTGTGAGGAACATTGACTCAAAGGCATTCTCCTTTATGTTTGCGCTTCGAAACTACTTATATGTATCTGACATAAGGTGTGCCTTTCAAATTTCTTACCATCTGATCTCCTCTACTTAAATTGCTTCCGTTCTCTGAGTAATAATTCATGTGGGGTATCTAATTCACAGTGAAGTACGGGTTGAGGGTCTGGAGACACTTGATTACCTAGACAACTTGATGGGTAAAGAAAGATTCACCGAGCAAGCAGACGCAATTACCTTTGACGGCGAGGTAAGTAATGTCAGGCATATTGTTTTCCCCTTAAGCTTTTCAAAGAATCCCCCAAGATTGATATAGAGTCAGTGTGGTGCAGATCGATAGAGTGTACTTGAACACACCAACAAAGATTGCTGTCATAGATCATGAGCGAAAGAGAACCATCGAGTTGCGAAAGGAAGGCATGCCCAATGCAGGTGCGCATTGTAGTAACAGATAAAAAGATAACGATGATTTTTGAGTTTGGTTGCTAATGGATTGACATGGAAATGAGCAGTTGTGTGGAACCCTTGGGACAAAAAGGCAAAGAGCATAGCTGATATGGGGGATGAAGATTACAAGACAATGCTTTGTGTAGATTCTGGAGCCATCGAACCTCCGGTTTTGTTAAAGCCATGTGAGGAGTGGAAAGGCAGACAAGAACTGTCCATCGTCTCATCGAGTTACTGCAGCGGACAGCTTGATCCACGCAAAGTTCTGTACGGAGATCACTGATCCCTTCTTTCGTACTAAGTAAAAAAACAATAATAAGCCATGATCTCATTATCAAGACTCAGGTGTCTGACTATGTTTTGATCTGATTGTTACACAGAGAGAGAGAGAGAGGTCACGGTCATATTTTGTAACGTTTGACTCTGTGGTTGACCGTCAAACAGTGCATCGGTTTCTTTGATTCGTGAACGGTGAAACCTTTTATGGCCCATTTATGAAGAAATATCATCATTTGTCTATAACTTTTGTGGCCCATTCATAAAATCATTGTCCATTATTCTTGATAATGACTTTTTTTCTTAGCTATTGTTTTTACCGCAGATTTGTTTAAAGAAAAAAACAATCTTGGGTCTTACAATTTGTTTTCCTTGTTTGTTATAAACTTTACTGCTGATAAACGTATTTTTCACGTTGATCATATATATTGTAATAACCCTATATATATAAATTTGATAAAAGAAATTTAGATCCCATTAATGTGAACCCTCTATTCTCAAACGGTATGTTGTCTCAACTTTTCGCTTAAATTAAGACGCAATTACGAGTAAAATATGTGTGTTTTTGGCTTGGGGAGCAAGGTAGTGCGGGCCTACATAAATTAATAATTTACAAAATTGCCATTCAGCTCGATTCCCGAAGCTCCCAAGTGCTTCGGCGATGCACAGAACGTTAAGAACCCGAGGCTCGTATCCGAGCCGATATGTAAGTGAAGACAAGTGTTGTCCGAAGCTGAGGTTCGTCAATTGTGTTCTTGAGAAGCTTTCGTCGAAGCTTAGGTTGGGAACGTACGAGGCTCTTGGTAAACTCCACTTTCCCGCTCACGAAGACTCGGTCTTGTATTTGTCTTCACGCGTTCACTCCCACACTCCATTTTACTTAGCCTAGTGGACAACCTCAAAGCTTCCTCTCTCTCTCTCTCTCTCAGTCTTCTCCTTCTTTGTTCTGGGAATCATGGCGAGGTAAGCTTTGAACCCTCCTAATGTTTGTTAAACCCCTGATTTCGTTGATCCGATTTCTCCCAAAACCCTAAATCGATTTTCTCAACGTTTATTCCTCCATTTCGTTTCTGGTTTGGTTTAGTTCCGCGAATTTTTTTTTCCTGGGAAGCAAAACCTGAAAGACTGAAATTTTAGGTATACTAATTTGGGATGTAGGAGATATGGAGTGTGAGATTTGTGAAATTTCTTTTCTGCTTCTGACAGTGTTTGCTTGAATTTTTAATGTTTGTAACTCTGAGACTGAAGAAGATAACCGAGTTGTTTTCTTGTCGCAGCAGCTGTTTATCCTTTTAATTTTGTCTTACTTTATATACAGTGCTTGGATTGTAGATGGCCGAGGAATCGCAACAAAAGTGAAAAATGCGTCTATCTCTTCAGCTTTGCAGATTAACGACTGTGGCGCTTCTATCAAATGCCCCAACTGCTCTTACCGCATTGACAACAGCAATGTCAGTGAAGCACACTTTCTCTCCTCTCTTGTCTTGTCTGAAACAGACACTCATTTTTTGATGGTTTCAGGTGCTGATTCCATGGCCTGGCCTTCCTAAAGGTGTCAAGTTTGAGCCAACTGATGAGGACATCATCGAATTCTTGGAAGCTAAATGTGGGATTGGTGGCTCAGAACCTCACGTGCTTATCGAAGAGTTTATTCGCCCAGTTACTGAAGATGTCGGAATCAATTACACTCACCCTGAAAACCTCCCTGGTGGATTAAGCTGATAAACTAGCTAAATTACTTATCTTGAATCTCTGAGTCTCTCCTCCAGGTTTGTTGATTCCTTGAGCTTTGTTTCCTCAGGTGCAAACAAAGATGGAGTCAGTGTCTTCTTCTTTCACAAGACGGTGCAAGCATATGGAACAGGACAAAGGAAACGCAGAAAGATCACACCGACATGCCTGAACGAGGAACCAGTTCGCTGGCACAAGACAGGCAGGACCAAACCTGTGTTGCTCAATGGAGTGCAAAGGGGTTGCAAGAAGATCATGGTGCTCTACAAGAGCGCTAGAAAGGGGTCAAAGCCTGAGAAATCAAACTGGGTTCTGCATCAGTACCATCTGGGAACAGAAGGAAAAGAGATAGGAGACTATGTTGTTTCAAAGATCACATATCAGCAGCAGAAACTAGGTGAAATTCCTGATGAAGGGGAGAGTTCAGGGGTTAGAGGTGGCCCAACAACACCCAAGACGAACACTCCTAGTCCTACACCACCTAGACCTCTAGTTGGTGTTGCTGGAGATGGAGAAGCTTTTGATGATACAAAGATGTTTGATCCATTTGCTGAGGTCAATTTTTTGTTTTTTGTTAGTAAAACCACAAGAGATCAATGGGAAGAACTCCTTTGTTTTCTAGAGACTAAAGTGGGTATTATTTTCTGGTTGGTAAACCAGGGACTGGACAGCATTCCAGAAGCTGGTTTAGGGAAGATGTGGTCCAAAAAAGCTAGAATGGAAGAGGATTTGGTTGTGAACCTTAGTGAAGATAACTTAACATGCAATGAAAGCATTGAAGCATCGTCTCTTTGGGAAAACGAGCTTCTGCCTAATCCTAGCCTTGGAACTATCGGGGAACCAGATGGTTTTGCGCTTTCAGATCTGGAGAATGCAGATTTGGGGACTCCCCCTGATTTCCTCACTGTAAGATCCAACAAAAAAGAAAAACTTTTGAAAATCAGTGAAAGATTGGAACTTGATCCTGATTTTGTTATCATGGGTTTTGCAGTTGGCTTCCCAGGAGAGCTTGTTGAATTGGATTGGATGGCTGTGATTAGATTCTTGCTGCTAAATGCAGAACATCTAAAAATGGCGTTTTCTCAGAGAAAAGCCGAAGAAGAAGAAGGCAAAGGCAGGAATGTGTATAAAATAAGAAAACTTTAAAGTCTCCCCGTGCTGAAGTCATATCTCTGTGATAATTTTACTTGAGCAAATTCTCAGGCGATCAGTTTTCTCACGGCAATAATCATTTCAATCTCGGAATATTCACTGTCAATGTAATTTGACATTTGTGCTCTTGTATTGTGTACTATTATTGTTTGTTGTGGTTACTCTGTTTTTTCTTTTTTTGACATGATACGATTATTATGTTTGGCTTAAGGTCCAACGGTTATTGATTTTTTTATACGAGCCCGGGTTTGAAAACACTCGGGTTTAAATAAAGTTTCTGTTTCGCAAAACGACGCCGTTTTATGTTAGGGTTTAGTTCCTTTCCGAAAAACGACGTCGTTTCCATTCTTTTTTCCTCTCAAGCACGAGAACTCGCCGTCGAGCAGGAGCTTCAATCTCCTCACTCGTTTCTCGTTTCTGTTCTCCTCACTCAACACCATCTCACCTAGTTCATCAAGTTAAAATCATCCCAATAACGGATCTTAGGTTCTCTCTTGTGGACTTGTTTTCTCTTCAATCAACGATGATTTCTTGTGGTTTTGTTTCATGGGTCTGCTTCTAATTTTGGAATTTTCAGAGAATCTATTTCAAAGGTCTGTTTTATTAGTTCTTAACAAAAACCGGATTTTGGATTCCAAGTTAGTGGGTGCTGGGAATTTGGATCATGTCTAGTTGTAATCTCGGAGCTATGACTTTTCGAGTTTCAGTTAGGTCCAGACGATTCGGATTTGTTGAATTGTTTAATATCTTCATAATCAAACTTGCCAAGGTTTTTTTGCTTTCATTTTGTGAAGATGCTTGATCCCAAGACTTACGTGTATTGTCCGAAATGCAGGGCCGGGTTTAAGCTAGTCTTCACTAAGCCAGCTCTACGATGGTGAGGAGAGGTCGCGGCGGCGGAGGCGGTGGTATGGGCGGAGGAATTAATCGCAGATATCTAAGTCAAGTTATGGATTCGTGCGGGAAGGATTTAGCGACGGCTGAGGATATCGTCGATGATCTCCGTTCCAGATACGGTAATTTTGCGAGGTTGACGCGGCAAGTGCTTCTGCTCAACGTCAGACAAATCCTTAATGTCAGAAACCACAAGCGGGTTAAAGACGAAGAGGAAGATGACAACAATGGTGATGAGGAAGTAGCAGTTGCTGCTGCTAAGAGGAAGAAACAGAGACGGGTTGATGAGAAAGAGGACAAGTTGCAGCGAGCCGAGGAATCGCATCTGAGGAAGAGAAATAAGGAGCGATCAGTGTCTTCTTCTGCGTCGGAAGACAGTGACCAAGTGTCGACTTCTGAGGACGCCATTTACAGCGAGAAGCTGAGTCCGCGGTTTGATTTGATCAATGACACTCTACGAGATAACTACGCTAAGATGAATAGCTCCTCCAAGAAACCAATTGTGTCTTCTTCCTCGCCTGTGGAAAAGAATGTCGAAGTTGAGACTGTGACCAACAAAGGTAGAAGCAAGATGGCTACAATGGGGTCGAGAAAGGAGTCCAAAGTCTCTCTTTCCGTCAGTGGAACTACTGGTAATGGTGAGCTGGAGTGTAATAAAGGACCTACTTTTAAGGATTTTGGTGGGATAAAAAAAGTGTTGGATGAATTGGAGATGAATGTTCTGTTCCCGATTCTCAATCCTGAACCGTTTAAGAAGATGGGAGTGAAGCCACCAAGCGGGATTCTATTTCATGGACCACCTGGATGTGGAAAGACCAAGTTGGCCAATGCCATAGCCAATGAAATTGGTGTTCCATTTTATAAGATTTCAGCGACCGATGTGGTTTCTGGCATTTCTGGTATTGAATTGCACATCCATTTTTTTAGTTTGTTTTGGCTCCCACTTTTATTTCATTATTGTTGTGTTAATATAATATGCAAATTTTGTTCACTATCAGGTGCTTCGGAAGAGAATATTAGAGAGCTCTTCTCTAAAGCATATAGGACTGCGCCTTCGATTGTGTTTATCGATGAGATTGATGCGATTGGATCAAAGAGGGAAAACCAACAAAGGGAGATGGAGAAGCGGATAGTAACACAATTATTGACTTGTATGGATGGGCCTGGTAACAAGGGTGATAAAAATGATCCTGATTCTAGTGCTGGATTTGTTCTCGTCATTGGAGCTACAAATAGGCCTGATGCTCTTGATCCTGCTTTGAGGAGAAGTGGCCGATTTGAGTGTGAGATTGCTCTAAGTGTTCCAGATGAAGATGCAAGAGCTGAGATACTCTCTGTTGTAGTCCAAAAACTTAGACTAGAAGGTCCCTTCGACAAGAAAAGAGTAGCTCGTTTAACACCAGGTTTTGTCGGAGCTGATTTGGAAGGTGTTGCTTACAAGGCTGGCAGGATAGCCATAAAGAGGATCATGGATTCAAGAAAATCGAAACTATCCGGTGACGGCGAAGAGGATAAATCTTGGCTGAGGCAGCCCTGGCCGGAAGAAGAGTTGGAAAAACTCTATGTCAGAATGTCTGATTTCGAGGTGTGTTAATCGGATGCCGATTATGAGTTTACTTTTCTCTGCTTCAATGGCTACAAAGTTTTGCTCTTTGGTTGCTGACTCTGTTAGTTGCTCTGTTTTCTACCAGGAAGCAGTGAATTTAGTTCAGGGATCTTTAACTAGAGAAGGATTCTCTACCGTGCCTGATGTCAAATGGGACGATGTTGGTGGACTTGACCATCTACGGCTTGAACTCAACAATTATATAGTCAGACCTATCAAGAAGCCTGAGATTTATAAGGTAATTATAAATCACTTGCCACCGTTGTATAGTCAAAGATTACTTGCTTGTTCTATTGAGGTCTGAATGTGTCTCTTTGGATCTTTATAGGCTTTTGGGGCAAACTTAGAGACAGGATTTTTGCTCTATGGACCACCTGGTTGTGGCAAGACATTGATTGCAAAGGCAGTTGCAAATGAGGCAGGAGCTAATTTCATTTACATCAAGGTTTGGCTTTCACGTCAGATTTTTTGGATTTTGCTTTGCATATGAATGCTCCAGAATAATGTGATTTTCTATCCTCTATCGTTGGCTTTCAGGGTGCAGAAATTCTAAATAAATACGTTGGAGAAAGCGAGCTTGCTATTCGGACTTTGTTCCAGCGCGCCCGTTCATGTTCGCCATGTGTACTCTTCTTTGATGAGGTTTGTGTTTCACATTTTGAACAGTCTTATAATAGGCAAATGTATAATCTTGAGATGAGTCTCCAAACTCTATGACCAAAAGAAGACCGATGTGTATGTATGGAGACAATAAAAAGAGATTGAGCAAACAAAGTTAATCCATGTTTGAGTTGATGCAGTTTAAGAGCTGTCTGATTCTTATACGTGAGTTATGTTTTTGAAGTTCAGGTGGATGCTTTGACAACAAGTCGTGGCAAAGAAGGTGCTTGGGTTGTTGAACGACTTTTGAACCAGGTAATAAAGGCTTTCGTCATTATATTGAATGCTGCCCATAAATCTTACTCAGACATTGATCAAATGGATTTCGATGTTCCACAGTTTCTTGCTGAGCTGGATGGTGGAGAGAGGCGTAATGTATATGTAATTGGAGCTACAAACAGGCCAGATGTAGTTGATTCCGCTTTCTTGAGACCAGGTAGGTTTGGGAATCTTGTGTACGTACCCCTCCCTAATGCGGATGAGCGTGCTTCAATTCTAAAAGCTATCGCAAAGAAGAAACCTATAGATCCTAGTGTTGATCTGGATGGCATTGCAAAGATAAACTGTGAAGATTTCAGCGGAGCTGATCTCGCTAACCTGGTAATCTTGTTGCAACGTTTCTTGAATCATGAGACGACCCATGTTTTGTAATGTGTATGATTCTGATGGTTAGTATGAATTTATAAACTGGAAGGTGGACAAAGCTATACATCAGGCAGTGGAGGAGAAATTCAGCTCTAGTGAGTCGTCTGAAGATGATGTTACAGATTCAACTCAATGTACCATCAAGATGACTCACTTCGAGCAAGCCTTGTCCTTAGTCCAACCCTCTGTGAACAAACAGGTAATGCTTCTATCTCCGATTGCATCATTTTAGAAACTGAAATTCTATCGTCTCTCGTTGATTTTGAATCTCATTTCTGTGGTTTTGCAGCAAATAAAACACTACGAGGACCTATCAAAAAGGCTACAAAGAAGCACTCGAAGGAACATCGAACAAATCACCATAGGATCATCTTTTGCCCTTGAGTAAAACTCTCTTAATTATAAATGTCTACAAAATCCCTTTTTTCCGAGGTAGATACGATCTTTTTATGTAAAGACTCATATGTTTTTCAACATCAGACACGTAATATATAATCAAGTTTTGTTTCCAGCTATTCTGATGAGATCCATAAAATTACAAAAAAAAATCTGAGACTGTAAATTGTATATACAGAGAAGCTATAAAGAAAGAGAGGACATAAGCTATAAGCCGCTTTGAGGTTACGCCTAAAAACTATAGAGATCCTTATCTCAGCCAGTTTCTCGTTTGCAGTTCCCAGGTAATAAGTACTTGTAACTATCAGCATTCTGGATCAGATATCCAGGGAGATGAACAGCTGAGTAAGAGCGCGGAATGGGACCTAGTTTCCCGATAATCTCTCTGAATGTGTGTTCTTCAGGAAGCATATCGAAAAGATCAGTTCCTTTGCAGATAACATCTTGGATTCGTTTCGGGTTCAGATAATGTAAGAATCTAACCCGGTCGGTATGGCTATAAGCTTTCATCTTGAACACAAAATCTTTGATATGTCTGAAACAGAAGCTGCAATGCCAGCCTGAATCTGCCAAAAGATGGTTGCTTTGCCGGAAATGAGCGTACCGAGTTTTCCCAGGCTTGTAGAGATGAATCGAAGCTCTCCAGCTTTTGCTATCGACATAGTACTCATATGAGTAGAGATAGTTTCTCAACTGAAGATGGAGAATCGGTGGGAATCCGTCACACCATCTAAGCAGATTTATGGTATGACCGCTCGGGATCTCATCGACGTCTGACATTATCAAAAGATCGTCTTCTTTGATACCTGCGAGCTTGATCAATTGGTCCAGAGCAAGCCTTTGGAATGATTCTTCCACAAACGGGTTTTCGCCTTTCTTGAATCTTCCTCCTACGTGCCCATACGCCAACCTTGGCTCAACGAATTTGAATTCCTTGTCCCGGTTATCTGCGAAAGCCAACGGTTTTGACAGTCCGGTGAAAGTTGAGTTGGATTCCAGAAGCACAAACTGCGTAATGTAAGGATTTAACTCCTTCCAACGGAGAGTCAGCATATCAATCTCGTTACTGAACAAGACAGCATCAAAGACTCTTCTTGGAGACTGGCGGATTTTCCAGCCATGAAGATTGCAGAGCATTTCCATGGAAGTGTTGTCGTGGTAGTAATGCGGGAGGATGTGAAATGGTTTTGGAGGTGATTCCCATAGAGGTCTCAAGAAATATGTGATCTTCTGACCGTGTAAGTAGATACCGAAGATGGACATTGGCACGAGAGTGAAGAGAAACAGATATGTTTTGAAATCGAGTCCTCGAAGAACACATTTAAGCCTTGACATGGCCTTGCCTGCTCGAGAACCCTCCTGGAAAATGTACAACTCAGAAAACTGAAATATCACAAAATGACCCAAGATAAAAAGAAACAATGCAAAATCATCCAATTCAGCCGTAAATCATAAACAGCTACTAAGCCTTTCGGTGAGAAATTCACCTGTCCACAAACATCTTGGCAGATATTATCCGTCTTCTTGACACTAGAATAGCCATTGGACATGATTATACCCAGAGAAAGACAAATATTTCGAGTTTGATCAGGAATGTCGAATTCTCGAAGAGAGAAGAATCCAAATTTAAAAAAAAAAAAAAAACAACTTGTAANAGAAAAGAATCCAAATTTAAAAAAAAAAAAAAAACAACTTGTAAAGAAACAGAAAATAAAAAAAGAGGATGATGAAGTCCGAAAAAATCTCGATAGAAATCGATCCCTCTCCTCTCCTCTCAGTCTCAGGGAAAGTGCAGCACCAACCAATTATAGCCGTTTGGTGCTTCCATATCTACTAGAATTCAAGTCTCTAATTTTTGTTTGGCCCAAAAAAAGAAAAAAATGTTATAGAATAATTAAATTAATATCAGAACCAAAAATTTGTTTTCATCCGTCAGATCTTACGGTTTCAAATCTAATTAAGATGTTGTAAGAAAAGAAAAAAAAAAAATCTAATTAAGATTTTCTCTCCAAATTCAGAAATACTTTTTTTAACCGAGCAGTAATAGTAAGAAGAAATTGAAGCCGGACGTTTTAAAAAAGAAGAAGCACCCAACGACGAGGGAGGAGGAAGAAAGCATGATGAAACAGCCTCCTCCTGGAGTCAACTCTATGCTCCAATGGTGGCGGAGATGGACGGTCTTGGTGGCGGCTATCTGGATCCAAGCATTCACCGGTACAAACTTCGATTTCTCCGCCTACTCTTCCGACATGAAATCGTCGATGGGGGTTTCTCAATCTCGCCTTAATTACATGGCCGTCGCTTCCGATTTGGGTAAAGCGTTGGGTTGGTCTTCGGGTTTCGCCATTGCCTATTTCCCTGTCCCCGCCGTGCTTTTCGCTGCCGCCGCCATGGGCCTCCTCGGTTACGGCGTCCAGTGGTTAGCCATCGCCGATGTCATCGATCTGCCTTACTCTCTCGTTTTGGTTTGCTGCTCCTTGGCCGGATTAAGCATCTGCTGGTTCAACACCGTCTGCTTCATCCTCTGCGTTCGACACTTCCTATCCAACCACTCGCTCGCCTTGTCCCTCGTTGTGAGTTTCAACGGAATCAGTGCTGCCTTGTACACGCTTGGCTATGAAGCAATTTCTGGCAAATCATCTGCAAGCTCTGATGTTTACCTTCTCCTCAACTCTCTCATCCCTTTAATCGTCTCTCTTTTAGCCCTTTGGCCGGTCCTTACCCACCCTAACAATCCCTCTGAATCCCATGACGAAACCCGACTCTTCATCGCCTTCAATGTCTTAGCCTTAATCACCTGCTTTTACCTTCTCTTGCCTTCCTCACACACCTACTTAGCTTCATCACCTCGTTGGCATTTCCTCGGAGCCATTTTCCTTCTCCTTTTCCCGCTGTGCGTCCCGTTTCTCCAGTCCTGTTTCCACCATCACAGCTCTGGCTATGCCGTGGTTAACAATAACATAGAGGAGCCCAAGATCCTCAAAACCGTGACCTTGAATCGTGACGCAGAGGCGGATTGTGATGAAGTGAGACTAGGAGATGAACATTCTCTCAGAATGCTGGTTCGTAGAATGGAGTTTTGGCTATACTACATTGCTTATTTCTGCGGGGGCACAATCGGTCTTGTTTACAGCAACAACTTAGGACAGATCGCTCAGTCTCTAGGGCAAAGCAGCTCATACGCTAAATCCTTAGTGACGCTATTCTCTGCCTTCTCCTTTCTGGGAAGATTGCTCTCCTCAGCACCTGACTTCACACGCAAGAAACTAGACTGCTTGACAAGAACAGGCTGGTTCACCATTTCGCTGCTGCCAACACCGTTGGCCTTCTTCATCCTCGCGTATTCATCCAAGACGAACCAGACAGTGTTGTTACAAACCGCTACAGCACTTATCGGGTTGAGTTCAGGGTTCGTTTTCGCGGCAGCGGTTTCTATAACTTCAGACCTCTTTGGACGCAACAGTGTTGGTGTGAACCAGAACATCCTCATCACAAACATTCCCATCGGATCGCTCTTCTACGGCTACATGGCTGGGTCTGTCTATGACACCAATGCGAGCCTCGGCACCAAATCTGTGGTCTCGGACTCGGTTGTGTGCGTCGGAAGTAACTGTTATTTCGCAACGTTTTTGTTTTGGGCTTGTTTGTCGGTTTTGGGCTTCGTATGTAGCTTGTTTCTGTTTATTAGAACCAGACCGGTTTATCACCGGTTAGAGAAAAACCGAATCTAAAACGGTGTACGTAGTATATATCAGCTCAGCTGCCTATAATGGTTTAGATTGATCGGATCCAAGTTAAGAGTGTAAATCCTCTTTGGATCTTGTCGTTGAAAGCAAAAAATTTAGTAAGCGAATACGGAAATTGTTTTTCACTGTAAATTTATTGACCACATTCAAAGCTTACTAGATTTCGTGATTTATAAACTTCCTCGTAAAATTCCTACCTGCGTTAAGTGAATAACACAAGTGGTACACACCAAAAAATTAAAATAGTTTTATTAGATGATCAATGGAATTAAATCCTTATTACAACCTAAAACTATATAAGATAACAATCGTTAAAACAAAATACTAATGTTTTAGTACTAACTATCACGTATCCTTGCGACCGTCAACGTGTCATGATATGAGCGTAACTCAAAATAGTTAGTGGGACCCCATAAGTCGTTAAACTGTAAAAATGAGGTAAAACTAATAAATACAGCCTCGATGGATGTGCAATTAAAAAAAGAAAGTAAAAAACGCGCAAGGGAGATGGATCAGGATCAGGATCAGGATCCGAAATCCACGGTTCCCGGCGAGGCTACGGCGGCGATCGAGCACCGGTCGTTCGCTCGGATCGGTTTCCTGGGAAACCCTAGCGATGTTTACTTCGGGCGTACCATCTCCTTCACTATCGGCAACTTCTGGGCGTCCGTCAAGCTCGAGCCCTCCCAACACCTCTTTATCAAGCCTCACCCATTCCACGATCTCGTCCAGTTCAGCTCTCTCGACCATCTCGTACGCTTTCTTTCCTTCCTCCAATTACTCTCTGCTCCACTATATTTTGTTTTTCCTTTTCATCGATCATCTTCCCAGATTCTCAATGGTGGATTCTTCAATTTTGGATGCTTTTTTTTTTCTTTTCCATATTCTGATTTGATTCCACATTTGGTGCTATATCATTAGCTTTAATTTGGATAGTGAAACTGGCAATTGAAACATTTTAACGCTTCATAGTTCATGCTTCTAACTCTGAGAGTTGTGAGAATCTAACATTTGTTCTTCCTTAGCTGAGTCGCTTGCAAAACGAAGGTTACTACGGTGGTGTAAGGTTGCTAATGGCGATTTGTAAAGTATTCCGTAACTATTGCAAAGATAATGGCATCCAACTTCATCAAGGAAACTTCACTTTATCTTATGATACCAATATCCCTAGGCAGGTACAGAGTTTGCTTCTGCAAACCCCTTTCTTAATACTGCAGGTGAATTCGAATTCTGCTTTTTACAGATATTGCTGATTCTCTAGTTTTGATGTTCCAGACAGGCCTTTCAGGTTCTAGTGCCATCGTATCCGCTGCTCTTAACTGCCTTCTCGACTTCTACAATGTCAGGCATTTAATCAAAGTACAAGTTCGGCCTAACCTTGTTCTCAATGCAGAGAAAGAACTTGGTATTGTTGCAGGTCTTCAAGACCGGGTAGCTCAGGTGTATGGTGGTCTTGTTCACATGGTGAGTGCCGGTCGTATCTATACATATCCTTTGGTACAAAGTTCCATCAGTTCATTCATGACGTTAGTGGTCTTCATTTGCAGGATTTTAGTAAGGAGCACATGGATAAATTGGGACATGGGATTTACACTGCTATGGATATCAGTCTCCTTCCGCCTTTGCATCTCATCTATGCTGAGAATCCCAGCGACTCAGGGAAGGTATGCACCATTAACCGATTCAGTTTCTGCTTCTGGTTGATGCAGCATTCTTACTGCTGATTTGGTCTCCGTTAACAGTACACTCATTTACTTGAAAAGCGATCGAGCTGATTTCAGCATTAGTGACTAGACTCAGGCATAGTTGAGTACAAGTTTCTGTCTGTTACATGTTCTTTGATATTAGCATTGCTTTCTACTGCAGGTACATAGTAGGGTTCGGCAAAGATGGTTAGACGGTGATGAGTTGATAATTTCATCAATGGAAGAAGTTGGAAATCTAGCAGAAGAAGGTCGAACTTCATTACTCAACAAGGACCATTCCAAACTCGTAGAACTCATGAACCGTAACTTCGACCTTCGGAGGTAACTCAAATTCGAGACAAATTCCAGTCTATACATGCTGCTGCTCACATTTAGTGATGGCCTTTCTGTATAGGAGGATGTTTGGGGACGAATGCTTAGGAGCAATGAACATAGAGATGGTGGAAATAGCAAGGAGGGTTGGTGCAGCTTCAAAGTTCACTGGAAGTGGAGGAGCAGTGGTGGTTTTCTGTCCTGACGGGCCATCTCAGGTGAAGCTTTTGGAAGAAGAATGCCGGAAATCGGGATTTATTCTTGAGCCGGTAAAGATTGCCCCGTCATGTTTGAGCGATTCCGACATTCACGCCTTAGCAAAGCCTTGACTGAGTCTTTCTTCACGAGAAAGACCCATTTTCCGCTTAAATAAACATGTGAGCTTTTATGTCCTCGGTTGTTGTCATGAACTCACGGGTTCGAGCCTTATGCTCACAACTTTTTCATTTTTTTTCTCTGGAACATTTTTCTTTTGTATTTTGTTCCTTCTAGGCTTCCTACGTCTCTCGTCTTTGCCTTGGCTTATCCCTTTCTTTAAAGTTTTCTGTTTTGTTTTTCTTCTTCCATTGCAGTTTTTCACATTAAAAACTAATTGTTGTGCTCTTTTTTTGTGTGTGAATTCTATATACAGAAGTTAGAAGATACAGTAAACTAAAAATTATGAAATCATTTGGCCAAAAAAAAAATAGAGAAAAATAGATGCATGTCTCTAGTTTCTGCTTGGTATATAAGTTTAAAGATGTAGACGGTAGAAAATAGTAAAAATAGAGACTTCAATATTTAAGAAGGAAAATAGATTTTGATCTTAATTAAAGGGGCGTTGGATTCAATTAAAAAGTAATCAAATAATAAGGGGCGTTGGATTCAATTAAAAAGTAATCAAATAATAAGGGGCGTTGGATTCAATTAAAAAGTATATATTATGAAATAATGGATTGAATAAATTTAAAAATTTGTGTGGAGTTTGAACTTCCAGAATAGGCTTGGTGGGCCAATTTTTTGGAAGACTGTATAAAGAAGTTTCCTGCCTTCCTGGATAGAGACTCTTGTTTTAATTATATAAAGTGATTTTGGATGAATGATTCGATCCAGAAAATCTAAACAAATCTTTAATTTATGATTGAAACGTGAAAGTGAAACCATTAAATAGGGGTGGACGTTTTATCCGTAACCCGAAAATTCGAACCGAATCCGATCCGAAAAAATGATACTGAATCCGAACCCGAAACAACAAAATATCCGAATGGATCTTAACTCATATATCCGAAAAACCGAATCCGAACCCAAACCGAACCAAAACCCGAATGGATACCCGAAATATCCAAAATATAATTATATTTCAAAAATATTAATTATATTTAGATTTATAATAAATCAAATATCCAAAATTACAATTATAAAGTAAGTTATTTTAATACAAAAATAACCGAAATACAAAAAAAAAAACAGAAATATCAAAAAATACTTTGTTGTAATTGTCAAAATTTAACCAAATTTTATTCAAATTTAACCATTTTTTGTTTTTTGTTTGATGTTATGGATATCCAAACCCGAACCGAACCCGAATGGACCCGAACCGAACCCGACCCGAAAATAAAAAATACCCAAACGGATTGTATATCCCTAAACCCGAATATCCGAAAACCCGAATTATCCGAACCGAACCCGAACGCCCGGGTCTACCATTAAACAACAGAAAAGGTTAGGATTAGATTGCTTTNCCCGGGTCTACCATTAAACAACAGAAAAGGTTAGGATTAGATTGCTTTTTGAACAAAAGGGGGAAAAATTAGGCGAATTACATTATTTTCCATTTGGGATTCAATCCGCCATTGAAGATTCCTTGACCTGATCTTCTCAACACTTTTGTGAAGGGTCTTCTCCTTTCTTATTCTTCGTCGTCGAGTTGACACATAAAGGTGGGATTTTTCTATTATACTTGTGGATCCTTTTTGATTTAAAATCAACTCCCTGGGTGAATCTTTCAATAATATATATTTTGTGTTTAATTCCGGATAATAGTTGGAACGGCTAGATTCGTCAGACTTTGTCTTTTTGTATGCTAATTCTAGGTTTACTTTCTTCCAAAATTGGGGAAAAGTTGAAACTTGGTAACGGCAAGTCGGTGATCTAGGTTACGTGATTGAATCTTCTTCATAGCCGCCTGATTACACCTGTTTTTCTTCTTAAGCGGTTCACAAACTATTCTTTGCCTTTCAACGTTTTAATTGCCCTCTATTAGTTCTTTTGAGATCACAGAAAGTTTCAACTTTTCTTTTCTGATAGGTATTTGCATGTTTAATCGATTCTCTTCTTCTTCTTCTTCTTCTTGCGATTCCCTTTTTCTGGGTTTCGTCCCGGTAAAGAGGATAAGATTCTAAATTCTGAATCTTTCTTTTGAATAAAATATTTCTGCAGGTATTGACCACCTTGAGCTTGAAGTTTGCTTTTTTAATTTGAGTAAAGTTTGATGGGAGGAGGGAATTCGAAAGAAGAATGGAGGCAAGAGACGCCATCACCATCTTCATCATCATGGGCTTCTCATCAAAGTTATCCTCAATATGGACCAGATAGCTACAACTATCCTCCTCCACCCACTTATGCTCCAGCTCCTGCTCCTGCTCCTGCTTCTGCTTCTGCTTCTGCTACCGCTCCATCTCCATCTCCGGCTCCAGCTCCGAGTTTTCAGCCGCCGTACAGTCAAGAGGGTTATGCTTATCCGTATCCTCCTCCACAGCCTTCACAAAGTCATGCTAGTGATAGGAAGAAATTTGATCGGAGGTATTCGAAAATATCGGATAATTACGAGTCTTTAGATCAGGTGAGTTTAAGACGATGAATGATATCCAGTTGGATTTGCCTAAAGTGTTGAAATTGAATCTAGTTTGTGACTGAATGATATTCCAGGTGTCTGAGGCTCTAGGGCGTGCAGGTCTTGAATCTTCAAATCTAATCGTTGGTATTGATTTCACCAAGAGCAATGAATGGACAGGTTTGGTTGGAGTTTCTTAAGATTCTATGTTTGAATGCATGGCCAAGGAGAAGATAGACTAATTGTTTTCGTGCAGGTGCCAAGTCATTCAATAGGAAAAGCTTGCATCATATAAGCAATACTCCGAATCCTTACGAACAAGCAATAACTATCATAGGAAGAACCTTAGCCGCCTTTGACGAGGATAACTTAATTCCTTGTTATGGTTTTGGAGACGGTAATCACTGCTTTGTCTCTATTTTTTTTTTTACTTTGTCTTGTAAGTTCAGAAAATGGTATATCATCAAGTTTTGCTTTCATCTCTTTGCAGCATCAACTCATGATCAAGACGTGTTTAATTTCTATCCAGAGGGTAGATTCTGTAATGGATTTGAGGAAGTATTGGCTCGGTATAGAGAAATTGTACCTCAGCTTAAGCTCGCAGGTTTAATTTCCTCCTGTGGCCTGCGCTAGCATTCTGTATCTCCTTGTGAAACGCAAGTTATATACTTAAACCGTTTTTTTTTATGTGTGCGAAATATTGTATTTCAGGACCGACCTCTTTTGCCCCCATCATTGAAATGGCGATGACAGTGGTTGAGCAGAGTAGTGGGCAATATCATGTGTTAGTGATTATAGCCGATGGACAGGTAGGTACTGGTTAATATTTTGATGCCTAAGTTGTGGTATGATCCTCTGATCTGGTGTCTAAGGATATCAATTTGGACTCAATTTTTCTTTTTCAGGTTACAAGAAGTGTGGATACGGAACATGGGCAGTTAAGTCCGCAAGAACAGAAGACTGTCGATGCAATTGTGAAAGCAAGGTGCGAATATTTCGATCTTTAGACTATGTTTCTTGGGGGCAATTTTAAAGGTGTTTTCTTTGTGTGTGATGTAATCAGTTCCGTCCTTTCTGTTGCAGTACACTTCCTTTGTCAATAGTCTTAGTTGGGGTTGGGGATGGACCATGGGACATGATGCAGGAATTTGATGATAACATACCTGCCCGAGCCTTCGATAACTTCCAAGTAAGCCTTTTTTTTTTTTGGGGTCATCTAGTAACATTGAAGATTGATTCTTTTTTTATTTATTTCGGTTCTGAGACATGTTTCCCATCTCTTTTTATCTGTTTCTAGTTTGTGAACTTCACGGAGATCATGTCAAAGAAGAAAGAGCAGTCTCGAAAGGAGACAGAATTCGCACTCTCTGCTCTCATGGAGATTCCTCCACAGTACAAAGCGACGATAGAGCTTAACCTTTTAGGGTAATGACTCAAATCAAAACTTTGAAAGATTGAAAGGGCTATATTGTTATGAAAGCTTTTGACTTTTTTCTTGCCCTGACATTTTGGCAGGCGAAGAAATGGGAGTATCCCAGAGAGAATCCCACTTCCCCCTCCGGTGCAGAGCGGATCAACATTCTTCAACCCGTCAATAGCTTCCCGAGTACCGAGTTTTGAACCGAGTGTACCTACTTACCCGATTGACAGCAAGCATACGGCCAGTGGTGTGGACGATAACCAGGTAAATAGTAGAAACTTTGAATATGTCTGAAATGTTCCAAAAAAAAGGTTTGAAACTATAAATTAATACCCTTTGAACAGCTATGCCCGATATGTCTGAGCAATCCCAAAAACATGGCGTTTGGTTGCGGCCATCAGACATGTTGTGAATGCGGACCAGATCTTAAGGTGTGTCCGATTTGTCGTGCACCGATCCAGACCAGAATTAAGCTCTACTAACAACGCCATTGACAAGTACAAACCATCTTTTCTGTATAAAATAAACAAGTGTTCTTTTCTTCTTTGATTGAATTCCGAAACTAAGCTGCTTGTTCCCAAATTTCTTGATTTCTTATATTGTTTTGCTTGGGTTGTAAGAATATGTGATTTCTCTTGATCAGTCAAGATCCTATTAAAAACAAAAATGCTTTACTTTATTATATTCTCCATAGAATATAAAGTCGAAGCAGCTTTTCTTACAGCAATACAGGCCCATTAGAACTAAATTGCGCTTAAAAGCAATATTCACCACTCATCAATTATCCACTCATTTAAAAAATAAAAAAAAAAATCTAAATAAAGTTCGTCACTTTCTTTTTACTATCGATTCTTAGCTTCTGCCAAGTTTGATATTAAAAAAAAGAAAACACCTTTATGGATTCTCTTCGATTCAACCTACAGCAATCTCCAATTCAATTGAAACCGAGAATTCTCCGACCAAGAGTCACCAACATATCGAACCAAACCGACGAAATCGATCCACGACCATCATCTTCGGCCGGTAAAATCCAACGGTTAGTACTCAACAACGAAGGTCGGACCAAACTAAATGTCGATTCTGACCGTGAATTCTATTCATACCCACGGTTCGTGAACCACGTCGACGATCGGTTCATATCCTCCTTAACGGATTTATACAGAAACCGGTTAAGACCCGGTTCGATTGTACTAGACTTGATGAGCTCATGGGTTAGCCATCTACCAGAAGAGGTGAAGTACGCGAAAGTAGTGGGACATGGTCTTAACGCACAGGAGCTAGCGAGAAACCCTAGACTCGATTACTTCTTCATCAAGGATCTTAACGAGGATCAGAAACTGGAGTTGAAAGACAAGCATTTCGATGCGGTTTTATGTTGTGTGGGTGTACAGTATCTACAACAACCAGAAAAGGTACGTAAAACTAAACCAATTTCGGTTTATGTATAAATCCCTAAACCGGACCTCAATATAATCCGCAGGTGTTTGAGGAAGTGTATAGAGTGTTGAAGCCTGGAGGTGCGCTGATAGTGAGTTTTAGCAATCGAATGTTTTATGAGAAAGCAATTAGGGTTTGGAGAGATGGAACAGAGTACGGTCGGGTGCA
The DNA here is from genome assembly GCA_900406395.1 of Kernera saxatilis. NCBI lineage: Eukaryota > Viridiplantae > Streptophyta > Magnoliopsida > Brassicales > Brassicaceae > Kernera > Kernera saxatilis. The sequence goes on from OVAY01000569.1 coordinate 37,717, forward strand.
ATTGGTGGTTCAGTACTTCCAGTCTATCGAAGGCTTTACTCAGCCGGAGATCATCCGGCAACCGCCGCCTGGTCGTGCTGACAAACCGGTTTTCAATTGGTTTATGGGTTTAATTGGTTTAGCTTCTAGGCCTGACCCTTTTCATGCTGTCATTGCTTATAAGAATTTCAAACCTCTCTATGAGTAGTAAACAACCAATAGCTCTCTCTTTTTTTTTTTTTTTTCCAATTAGAGTATATATTGCATTTCTTATGTTCTTTTTTTCTTTCTAATATTGTTACGAATAGAAAATATATATTAAAAAAAGTATATACGAAGTTGGTCTTGAATAAGAAGTTTGAAAGAGAGATACAAAAAAAGGGAAAAAAAAAACTTTGAATTAGTACCAAATCCAGCTGGATAAACATACACTGCAAATTCAAAAATAGTGAAAATTAAAATTCTAGACTTTTGAGTAACCAATAAAATTGGAAGAACCTGTAATACAAAAGAAATCATTGAAAGAAAGATGGAAACTATAATATATATAGTTTTCAATAGCATCTTTTGTGTGTGATTCGTTTTGTTCGTGGATTCATGGACAATGGACAATATCCAAGCAAGGTAGCCTTGTCCCTTTTCAACGAGTATCACGAGTTTTGATTTTATATATAATTATACACTACTAAAAGGAAGTCCTATTTTATCAAAATATCTTTCATTGCATGTACAATTTAAGAATGTTATTGTTAGGCTTCTTAAGTAGCTATGAAGTTACTAAAAGAAAAAAACCAAATTTAGTTTTGTTTGTCAAAAGAATTCTAGACTTTATGGTAGAGATGTTATAAAGATCTACCAATATGCATTATCAACGGCTGATTTCATGTTTACAAAAATTATGATCGAAGACCTGAAAAATTCTATATTATCCAAAATAAAGAAAATGAGCAAGCACAAGGAATTGTCTCTATGGAAGTGTCAAAGACACAAAACAAATATTGAACCAAAGACCAAGCAAAGAAGTTGATTCAAAGTTGCCACTTTTTATTTTTTTTAAATCCTTTTTCACCAATATATATACACGCATGGATATTACCCAATCATTCACCACAACACATCATATTATCCTTCCCATATCGTTTTTCTTCAACCCCTACATTTCTCACCTTCTCGCCAATATGGCCCAACGCTTTCAATTGAACCCAAAACCCCTCACTGACCCACAGGCCGATCCTCTCAAAAGGGTGTCTCTGATCCCAAGATCGGCCGAGCAGAAGCTGGCTGAGAACTTAGGCGAGAGGCGTCCCTTAGCCCCGAGAACTCACGAAGACAAACCTTTTGGTGATCAATCAGATGGTCACCATGTTGCTCCTCCTCCACAAACTATGGACCATAATAAGGCGATGGATCATGAGACGGAGAAGATCGGTTCCGTTGTCCCTAAGACCGCACATCCTCCTCATTCATCTGAGGGCCTCCTCGATGCCAATAGTCGACATTCACTGGTTCCGAGATCATTGGGTCCCAACTCGCTCGGTGGAAGATTTGGACCGGGAAAGAAACAAGCTTTCCATAGAAATGGCAGACCCATGTTTTCACTTTCTGATGACCGAGTGATGGCTGATAGAGTCTTGAAGACTCATAGTCCAGACATGGTCTTCTTTGACGTCAAATCACTTCTCTCCGTTGTTGACGACATCTTCAAGTCTCATGTCCCATCCATTGACTCCTCTGCTCCTAAGGTTTTGTTTCTTGTGCAACAGTTAATTCCCATTTCAAAATATTGATTTACAAGTATCCTAATTTAAAGTTATGCAGCCGTCGCTCGTGTTCAAGGACTACGCTGATCATACCTCCTTTGAAACTTTTGCGGATCTCATCGATCAAATCTCTTGCGAGGTATAGATGGTCATTCTTGTTTTAACATTTGGTTCATTTTCTAATTAAGTATACTTGTCTCTGACACAGATCGACTGCAAGTGTCTCCATGGCGGTGAGTCTCACGGTATGATGACATCAGGGCTTCATTTAGACAGTCGCAATACGACGACCTTCTCTGTTCTGTCTCTGGTCTCCAAATACCGTTGGGATGCTAAGCTAGTGCTTGTGCTAGCCGCTTTGGCTGTGAAGTACGGCGTTTTTCTCCTCCTGGCGGAGACACACGCAACAAATCAGCTCACCAAATCTCTGGCTCTCATCAAACAACTCCCTAGCATCTTCTCTAGGCAGAACGCTTTGCACCAGCGTCTCGACAAGACCCGAATTCTGATGCAAGACATGGTTGATCTCACCACTACCATCATCCAGATCTATCAGCTACCACCTAACCACATCACAGCTGCGTTTACCGATCATGTCCCCACCGCGGTTTACTGGATTGTTCGCAGCGTTCTGATCTGCACTTCTCATATCAGTGGTGCCAGCGGTTTCAAGCAGGAGTAAGGAATTTTTCATTCCCGTTTCTAAGCTTTCTTGATGATCTTCAATTCAACACTTTTAAAGTCTCCCATCTGGGTGTTTTCAGTCAAATCATGTCGTTTATGGAAGTTTCGGAGATACATGAGAATAGCGAAAGGCTTAGGAAGATCAATGCTTATCTGTTGGAACAACTCAAGAAGAGTCACTTGACCATCGGTGAGATTTATCGTTTTAAGCAATTTCCCTGTTTCTCTTTGTTTCTCTGATCTCAAGCTCGTTTTTGCTCTGTTACAGAGGATGGTATAATCGAAGAAGAGTATCAAGAACTCATTCAGACATTCACTACTATCATTCACGTTGACGTTGTGCCTCCTCTGATTCGTCTTCTCAGACCCATTGATTTTCTTTACCATGGAGCTGGTGTTTCCAAGAAACGCGTAAAAAACAAAACTGAATCTCTTTCTTTTAAATCTCTGTCTCTGTCTCTGCCTCTGCCTCTGTTTATGTCTGATCTGTTTTCAACATTAACCAGGTTGGGATCAACGTGCTCACCCAAAAGCACGTGCTGCTTCTGGTATCAGACCTAGAAAACATCGAAAAAGAGCTCTACATTCTGGAATCGCTCTACACAGAAGCATGGCAGCAATCATTCGAGATTCTATGGGTTCCAGTTCAAGATTTCTGGACAGAAGCTGATGATGCCAAGTTCGAGTCACTTCATTTAAACATGAAATGGTATGTTCTTGGAGAGCCTCGGAGATTCAGAAGAGCCGCGATGAGGTTTGTGAGGGAATGGTGGGGATTCAAGAACAGACCTATACTCGTTGCACTTGATCCCAAAGGTCAAGTTATGTCGACCAACGCTTTCCCCATGGTCTGGATTTGGCAATCGTTCGCGTATCCGTTCACGACCGCAAGGGAACGTGATCTATGGGGTGAACAAGAGTGGAATCTTGAGTTCTTGATTGATGGCACTGACCCTCACTCCTTGAACCAGGTTTTTTCTTGATTGCAAAGAAAAACAGAGTATTCATAACATCTTTATTGTGTTACAAGTAACCTGAAAGATTAGAGTATTTTTTTTTGGATGTTCTTATATCAGCTTGTTGATGGAAAATACATTTGTCTCTATGGGGGAGAGGACATGCAATGGATCAAAAACTTCACAAGTCAGTGGCGTAATGTAGCAAAAGCGGCAAACATTCAACTCGAGATGGTTTATGTTGGAAAAAGAAACCCTAAGAACGGAATCCTGCCGATAATCAACACAATCAAAGAAGAAAACCTGAGCCATACGTTGCCGGACTTGTTCCAGATCTGGTTTTTCTGGACGAGGATCGAGAGCATGTGGGAATCGAAGCAAAGGATGCTGAAAGCCCACGGAACCAAAGGGCGACAAGGGTTTAAAGAAGAGGAAAAGGACCTTGTGCTGCAAGAAATCGTTGCTATGTTAGGTTTTGGAGGAGAAGGAGATGGGTGGGGACTGGTGAGTAAAGCTTCGGACTTGATGGTTCGAGCCAAAGGGAGCTTGTTTTCAAAGGGTTTGGCTGAGTTTAACGAATGGGAAGTCAACATTCCCACAAATGGTTTTCTGAAAGCACTCAATGATCATCTCTTGATGCGTCTCCCACCACATCACTGCACAAGGTTCATGCTTCCTGAGACTGCTGGGATTATACCCAATGAGGTCGAGTGCACCGAGTGCCGTAGGACCATGGAAAAGTATTACTTGTACCAATGCTGCCTTGAGTGAGATCCGACAATATTGGGGAACAAGTTTATTTTACAACTTTCCAATAAAATTTACCAAAGTTTGTGTCTTTTTTTTTTCTCCTTCAATTCTTCTTGTGTTTCTCTACTTCATGTTCTTCTTCTTCTTGTTGTTCTTCTTCTTCTTGTTGCTTCTGCTCTATGAAAGCAGAATCTTTGTAATAAAATTTGTGTGTTTATGATTTGGAAAATAATAAATTTTTATGTATTTGAAACTTCTAGAACAGTGAACTTATTGAGTGTTGTTCTTCTTTGTTGATTTCTTGAGCCTTAAGCTTCTTGAACATTAGTTAGCCGCTAAAATAAGTAACTGAGTTTCTTCTTCTTTTTTTTTTTCTGTAATCAGCTTTCTAATGGGACATTAAAGCATGTTCTTTGTGAATTTGTTTAATAGAATTAAAGTAAACATTTAGTTTTAGCTTTTTTTAAATGAATTTAATTTAATGCTAACTAAATAAACGACAAACTAAAAAGGATCAATCAATCAAAAGATGAGCAGTTTTGAGTCCTATATCACTTTCTTGTGGATTTGTTCATTATCCGTCACATCATAGAAAATTCCCTCATTCCATTTTTATATTTATTTTTGAGGCATTATAATTTGAGTTAATAAATATTTGTTATGAGATATGTAAGGTTAGAGTCCAAACCACATTTCATATATTCAAAAGAAAAGGTAAAGTTAGTCTACATTAATAGAAAAATTATGAGACCGATTGCTGGATTAAACGATAAGTACCGGTTTTTAGCAATGGTTTTTTTTGTGCAAAACGAAATATTCATTCAAACTTAGCCGGTTACATAGATAGATGCAGTTTCGGACATAACCCGAAACGCTTGCCGAATGACTAAAACAAAAATAAAACAGCTAAATCCATAGTTTGATAAAGGTTCAACCTCTTTATAGGTTGATAAAATATCGAGATATGCTCCGAAGATGCCACTTGCGAGCAAAAACATCATAGATTTGCATCGCACTCCAAAAGCTTCGACATTGAAGATTGTAACTAAATCATGTGACTTTGATAGATTTCCAAATAATCCCGAGCTCACCGAAGTGAGTCTAGATGGTTGGATGGTTCTCTCTTCTACGGAAGAGGAGTAGAAAGATGATCTCTCCTGGCTCCGACAGGAGGAATGTGAAATAGTCTTGGCTATAGAAACACCAGTGCAAAAGCCGGTAGAATATACTTTTAAGGACGTTGGCGAAGACTTGGAGCTGTTGGGCTTTGTACCCGAATCCAAAGGAAGACAAATGGGCCAAGCCCAAAAAATAGTCACGGTGAACGGTGGGAAGCGACAATGAGGAAGCTGGCCGACGGCACAGTTGCCAGCAACGAAAACCGGTCTGAAGTAGCCGCTTTCCCCATAAGGTCTTGATCGGCTGCATTCAACCACCAACACAGAAAGCAAATTGTTCTTCTCCTCTTGCTTTGGTGAAAGGCGAGCCCCATTCGCCGATGAGAAGTACCCACGAGAGCGAGGGGCTGGAGTTGGAGACCGCAAGGGCAAAGGAAGAGATTTCATCCAAGGAAATGATTGTTGAAAAATGTTTCTCTCCATCAGGGAGGATCGCTTCTCAGATCTAGATTCTGCAATAGTTCTTGGTAAAGCTCGAGGATGCGCAAAAACAAGAGATCTCCCAGATCTGTTGGATTTCTTCAGAGTAACAATGGAGTGGGAACTTTGAACGCCGGAAGAAGGGGATGCGCTTAGTAGAGAAGATCGGCGGCGACAAAGGGTGAAAAATAACATAGATCTTCGGGGTTTACCCGAGAAAGGATCAAATCCGGCTGGATCCACCCCCGACGGCGGTGCTAACAGAGCCGGAAGAGAACAGATTTGTCGACCGAAAACATGGTCGGAAAATGGAGAAAACGAGCATAAGAGAAAAGCAAGAAAGACAGAAGCCTCGATAGGTGTGCCTGGGAGAGAACTCGATTTAGGGTTTTCGGCTGCTAAAAAGCATTCCAATGGTTATGTTGTTTTAAAACTTAAATTTTCCAAAACATCAATACTTTTTTTATCTTCGAATTATTGCATAAATTTAATTTGAGTTAGTAGTTCTTATACATAATTGTCATTTTTTTTAATAAAAAAAGACACTAATTTCAGATGAGGAGATATCAGAACTTTTCTCGTGGTAAGAAGAAACACTAATTTGTTTTGTATGGAAAAATGTAATTCAAATTCAATCCAAAAAAAAAAAATTGTGCTAAAATTAGAGAAAAACAAGAAGTCATGCAGATTAGATTCCAAAACATAACACCATTTCTTTTATATATTATCAAAAACAAAACATTACTTTAGAAAAGGGATTGCATTTGATCCATATATCATTGGTTACTCTAGTTTTGCTTTTTTAAGCCTTATCCTATATACGAGCTTAAGAAATTCCATAGTTTTACACAAAAAAGAGCAAAGAATCAAACTTCACACCCTTTTGTTCACTTCACTCTTGATTCTATTTTGTGAGACATGGGATATATATATATTATAAATATAAAGTAACTAAAATTAAATGACAGAATCCATAAAATTCTATTGCATGAGGGGAAGTAACATAAGAATCCGGTTTCAAAAAAAAAAAAAAAGTAACATAAGAATCAAAGCAAAGTAGCAAACAAAATGTGTTCTAGGTTTGTCTCTCGATATCCAGTGGTAGTCCAATGATCGTCGCTGAATTGATTAATAAGATATAAGATTGATTAGAAACAATTTGATCATACAACGAAACACACTCACAAAAAAAACTAGCATGAGATTTTTGATATCATTATTATCAATATATGAATTTATCGGTTCTAAGCATGTGTAAAATGTGCTACTATTATATAGCCCAGAAAAAAATTGATAAAAAGAATATATATAGTAGGGCCTAAAATTGTAGGGGATAAATGTATGGAATCAAACGTAGTAATAGTAAGATCAAAATATTTAAAAATCTAAACTCATCGCTTTTAATCCATATTTAGTCTATATGAATCCGGCCGGAGTCAAAATCACACAACGTTTCCGTGAATTTTATTATTAAAAAAAAAACAGTAAAATAAAATGTATGAAAAACAATCTATAAATATTATGATTAGTTTATCCTAGTTTTTATCTACTATATTCCTATAAGAGGTAGGCTTACACTTTACACTCTACAGTATATTAGGCTTATAGTTTATAGTACTAAAACGACATTCAAGTGGACAGGAAATATTATCTAAAATCATTCTTCTATAATAAGCCACTAAAAAGAAAAGCAAAGAAAAAAAAGCAAGAAATTTAATTTATATTCTTGTAGATTTAATTGAATTGTTGCAGAAGCAAAGAAGTTGATTCCCAATTTCCAAGGGCAAGCAAGTAAGGTAACGAGTATTTAAGGGTAACCTCACATAACAAATTAAGCAACACACACCAACAATAACTCATCCTCCTACTCAACTCTCTAGCTCACAAGCAGCCAGACCAAGAATGGAGTCGCTGATCAAGTCCCAGCACGCTCAGCAACTGGGAGGTCACAGCAGTAAAACCGGTAAAACTCCGGCTACAGAGATTATACCGGCGATGACGGGACTAACGATGTCATCGGACGAAAGCATGATGCTGAAACTGATCCAACACACTCACTCCCCTGATGCTCGCGAAGTGCAAGTGCGTGGCCTTCTCTCTCTCGTTGAAGATATTCTCGATCGTGCCACTCTTGACTCCGACGACTCCAACGCCTCTGTTAGTATCCCATATATATAATATATATGCAGACACTGACACACAATGAGTCAATTTCATTTCTAATTCGCCTTTGCCTTCGCATGCAGATGCTTCCATTGCCTACGGAGGATAAACTGATGCAATCAAGCATGATGAGCGTTCTTGATAGCGTCTCCTATGCTATCGACCGCGTCGCCTGCGAGGTATAACTATATGTATATGGACATCTCATTTTTGAGTGTGTAATTTTGTTGGACTAAATTTAATTTGGTTTGTGTGATTTCGTGATATATGGAATCTATCGGTTTACACAAGATCTGACTCTGGTTTTGGTTTGATTATCTTAAATCGAATTGGTATACCAAGTTTTAAGTCCTATACTTGTAAAAATTGTTGTACACGTAACCACCAAAACCTAGTTTACGACCTAACTTGAACGACAAGCAACAAAAGGATAAGTCTAATTTTGCTTGCGCTGTTTTTTGTTTTTTTCCTTCTTCCAGATAGCCTACAAATCTCTGACGGGATCAGACGCACACGAAATAACAATGTCAGTGTTTGAACACCTCGCGAGCTTCCATTGGGACGGCAAGCTCGTCTTGACTCTTGCCGCCTTCGCGTTGAACTATGGAGAGTTCTGGCTTCTGGTCCAGTTCTACTCAAAGAACCAGCTCGCTAAGTCCCTAGCTATGCTGAAGCTCGTCCCTGTTCAGAACAGAGTCACCCTCGAGTCTGTGTCCCAAGGGCTCAACGATCTCATCCGAGAGATGAAGAGCGTCACGGCATGTGTAGTGGAACTCAGCGAGTTACCTGATCGGTACATTACACTGGAAGATCCTCAGCTATCGAGAATCATCTCTACGATCCCAATTGCTGTCTACTGGACCATAAGAAGCATCGTGGCTTGCATTTCTCAGATCAACATGATCACTGCCATGGGACACGAGTGCGATAAGACTTTGCTTTTTTATATATCGCTAACAATTGTATTGCTCTGAATTGCGTCTTCAAGAACACCCGCTAACCATCTATCTACCAGGATGATGAACACTCAAATGGATTCATGGGAAACATCGATGTTAGCCAACAAGCTCAAGAACATTCATGACCATCTCTCTGAGACCTTGAGGATTTGTTACCGTCACATAGGTTTGTACCGTCTCAATTCAACACATCCATCTCTCTGTTAATTTGCTGACAAAGAGTGGTCTTTGCAGAGAAGCAGAGGAGCTCAGAATCCTTAAAGATGCTGCATTCTCTATTCGACACCACTCACATTGATAACATGAAGATTCTGACGGCCTTGATTCATCCGAAAAACCACATCACGCCATTGCAAGATGGTTTGACCAAGAGAAAGGTTTTTGTATTACATGTACTTTGGAGCCCATTGTAAACTGCTCAATTCTAATCTAGTATGAATCTTGCAGGTTCACTTGGATGTGTTGAGGAGGAAGACAGTGTTGCTGCTCATCTCTGACCTCAACATATTGCAAGATGAGCTATCGATTTTCGAGCAAATCTACACAGAGTCTAGGAAGAACTTGCTGGGAATGGATGGGAAGAGTCATATGCCTTACGAGGTTGTGTGGGTCCCGATCGTCGATCCTATAGAAGATTACGAAAGATCTCCGAGTCTACAGAAGAAATTTGAGGCTCTCCGTGCACCTATGCCATGGTATTCAAAAGACGTGTAATGAAAAGAAGCAATCTTATTGAAAACGAGATATTGAAGTTTTGGTGGTCACAGGTACACAGTGGACAGTCCAAAGCTGATAGAGAGACATGTGGTGGAGTTTATGAGAGAGAGATGGCATTTCATGAACAAGCCCATACTTGTGGTGCTTGACCCGCAAGGCAACGAGGCTAGTCTCAATGCGCTTCACATGATCTGGATTTGGGGAACTGAAGCTTTCCCTTTCACTAGATCTCGTGAGGAAGAGCTCTGGAGGGGAGAGACCTTTTCGCTTAACCTCGTCGTCGATGGCATCGACTCTGTCATTTTCAACTGGGTAATTAACTGATACCTTTAATTTTTTTGATAGATTCATTCAAATTTAGGGTTTTTAGGAACAAGAAAGGCCGGGTTTGACCTAAATTTTGGTAATTGAAAAGTTCAATTTTTGGGGCACCAAAATCTCAGATCTTTGGTCAATAGACACGATCTAAATGAAATGTTTAGAACCAATGCGATGAGATCTAAATGAAATGATTGATTGGGACAATTACAGATAAACCCGGATAACTACATATTCTTGTACGGGGGAGATGACTTGGACTGGATAAGGAGATTCACAATGGCGGCCAAAGCAACGGCCAAAGATTCCAACGTGAAGCTGGAGATGGCTTATGTCGGAAAACGAAACCACAGCCACAGGGAACAGATCAGGCGGATCAGTGAAGCAGTCAGGTCTGAGAATCTGAGCCATAGCTGGGCCGAGCCTGCCTTGATGTGGTTCTTCTGGACTAGGCTCGAGAGCATGTTGTACTCCAAGATTCAACTCGGTAAAGCCGATGATCACGACGAGGTAAGACTACTAAACCTAACTAAAACAAGAGACTAGACTACTCGCCTAGCAGTTTGGTTCGAATGGTTTTTTGTTGGCTAATCAATGAATTACTTTGGGTTTAGGTGATGCAAGGAATCAAGAAGATACTGAGCTACGACAAGCTTGGAGGATGGGCATTGCTGAGCAAAGGACCTGAGATAGTCATGGTCACTCATGGTGCCATAGAGAGGACTTTGAGCGTCTACGACCGGACCTGGAAAACCCACGTTCCGACCAAAGGCTACACCAAAGCAATGTACGACCACCACAACGACGAAGTTCTCCGGGAAACCGGAAAACCATGCGGCCACTTTGATTTCCACATCACTGCTCGGAGCGGTCGGATTCCGGAGAAGATGAACTGCTTCGAGTGCCACCGTCCGATGGAGAAGTACATGAGCTTCGCTTGTTGTCACGATGATAAGCTCCTTGATGACCAAGACGAGAACTACAACTTCTAGACCACGCGCGTCTCCCTCACTCGCCCTCTTCGTTTGATTTCTCATTTTCCTTTTTTTTTTTTCCTTCGTTATAAATAATCCTTTTCTGAACTTCAGTACGTGTCTTTCTTTTTATGAGAATTGGCCAGTCCATGTGTGTTTGATTGAAGTATTCCTAATAATTTTCAATAATAAACATTTTCTCAAATGGATTTATATATGACTTTTCTCCTTCGTTTTTAAGCTGTCAAAGATGGGTGAGTGAAGAGTGAAGACCCACCACTTCCAAATAACTATTTGCTCTCTCCCTCCCTCTTCTTCTAATGTTTCTAAATTCCATTTTTAATTAATGGACCCCCAGAAAGGACACCCATATACCCCTTTTTTTTTTTTTTTTTAAATTCTTTCTAGTTTATAATGTTTTACTATATTAATTATTACTTATGCTTCCCTATATTCTTATCATCTTCTAATTTATTATTTGTCATTTATTGGGTTGTCTTCTTATAAATGAACTTTTGTGTTAGTAGTTGAAATCTCATTTTCTTGTCCATTGAATTATAGCATTTCGGTGTGCCCCTCATGTCGTCAATACAATGTCGGGATTATTTTCCTTGTTTTGAGCCATATCTTCATGTGTGGTCCATCTTATTAATCTCAAATATATTCTTTTCTTAATTTTCAATAAAGCATGAATTGTTACTATAAATAATCTTATTGTTTGGACTAGTTATTTATTCTTAGAAGTTAGAACACAAATCTATAATTTCCTTTTTTTGATATGATCCATAACTTCCTTCTTTCGAGACTTTCATTTTTTTTTTTAGTATCTATCACAAAGTAATATGATGGATTAGTAACTCCTGCATAAAACTAGAACTAGACTGACATAGCCACATTACATCTTGTCAAAAGTAGTTATACTAATAATATTTTGAAAAGAAACATACAAGTATGAGAGACTAAAGAAAAAAAGCCACTTGTTATCTCTCTCTCTCTCTCTGTTCCCAAGATAAAAAGCTTCAATCTCAAAACGGAGCGAGGAAGGAGATGGGAGGGGTGACGTCTTCGGTGGCGGCGAAGTTCGCCTTCTTCCCGCCTAGTCCGCCGTCTTACAGGGTGGTCATCGACGAGCTCACGGGGCTGTTGCTTCTCGCCCCTTTCCCCCACCGCGAGAACGTCGAAATCCTTAAGCTCCCTACACGAAGAGGCACGGAGATCGTGGCCGTGTACGTGAGGCACCCCATGGCTACCTCCACGCTCCTCTACTCCCATGGAAACGCCGCCGATCTGGGACAGATGTATGAGCTCTTCATCGAGCTTAGCATCCATCTCAAGGTTAATCTCATGGGGTATCTCTCTCTCTCTCTTTCTTTACCCTTTTTCTTCTGATTTGCTCAGATTCGATTCCTTTCTGAACAAAGTAATTAAGATCTGTCTTGTCATGATTGATTCTTGATGCAGATACGATTACTCCGGGTATGGACAGTCAACTGGAAAGGTTTGTCCTTTACCATCAACCAAAACTGGACTGACTGATGATTCCATTTTCTGATTTAGGACTAAACCCCCCCCCAAATCTTTCCTTGTTTCCTCAGCCGAGCGAGCAGAACACGTATGCTGATATCGAAGCTGTTTACAAGTGTCTTGAAGAAACGTACGGCTCCAAACAGGAAGATGTAATCCTCTACGGCCAGTCTGTAGGGAGCGGTCCCACGTTAGATCTTGCTTCCCGGCTGCCTCAGCTGAGAGCCGTCGTACTTCACAGCCCCATCCTCTCCGGTTTAAGAGTTATGTACGCCGTCAAGAAGACCTACTGGTTCGACATCTACAAGGTAGCTAGCTAGCTAGGGAGTTGCTTTCATTTCCTCACAAGATGAATCCTTTTCCAAATTGTAAACAGAGCGAGTGTGTGTGTGTGTTGTTTGCAGAATATCGACAAAATCCCGTATGTCGATTGCCCGGTGCTCATCATTCATGTAAGTAAGGTTTTCAGATACATATATGTGTGATGTTGTGTGGATTCAAACATGTGATTGTGCAGGGGACGTCGGATGAAGTAGTGGACTGTGGTCATGGGAAACAACTGTGGGAACTGTGCAAAGACAAGTATGAGCCGCTGTGGGTGAAAGGAGGGAAGCACTGTGATCTTGAACACTTCCCTGAATACATCAAACACCTCAAGAAATTCATCACAACAGTCGAGAGACTACCTTGCCCGAGGGTGAGCAGCAGCCACCAATCAGAGAGGAAGAGTGTGGACAGGAGAGACAAGCCGCCAAATAAGAGCCAGTCTAAGCTCAGGATGATCTCTTTTGATCCCTCCAGGAGGAGCGTTGACTGCCATCGCAAGAGCGTTGACCACTCTCATCCCATTGAGAGGGGAAGAAAGAGTGTGGATAGAGTACGCTCCCACTAAATTCATTCCCACATTATCTTATTACTATAAATACATATAGGATGATGATGATCATGAGTACATGCATAACTCTTCTTTACTCAATGAATAATAACAAAACAACACATGTGGTATTGATTTGGGATTTGTTTTTGTCAAACAAATTAGGGCCTTGAATTTCCTCAGTTTTGTAAATCAAATGTCCGTATGTATAATCCAATTATAGGATCTATTTTTGCTACAAATATTAATACAAAAAAATTCTAAAAGAAGGCTATTGGATCTCCATTTTTCTCTCAAATCCATCGATTTTTCCTAGAATTTCTCATCATTGAAAACATATAAATCCCTCTCCTTGTCCTCTTAATTTTCCTTCATCTAAAGCTTTTGCAGTATTGAGAGAAATAAATAAATAAAAAATACTGCTCTAGCTTTGGAACACAACACCTCCATTTAATCTTTAATTTAAAAAGCAAAAAAAAATGGGACGTCAATTAGTCGTTTTTGCCCTTTTGGCATTGGCGGTGGCCACCGCATTCGCAGCGGACGCACCCTCAGCTGCTCCGGCGGCCTCTCCGACGAAAGCACCGACCACCCCGACAAAGGCTCCGGCAGCCGCACCGAAAGCATCATCCCCTGTGGCAGAGGAAGACGATTACTCGGCAGCCTCCCCCGCCGAGACTCCCGCCGTCTCCTCCCCACCGGCTCCTTCCCCCACCTCCTCCGACGGACCATCCTCCGACGCACCCACCGCCGACTCCCCCCAAAGCGGCGCCGTCACTAATGTCAAGCTCTCCATCGCCGGCACTGTCGCCGCCGCCGTCGGATGCTTCTTCTTCTCTCTCTAAGTCTGTCTTTATCAAATTTGGTGGTGTCTATCTTTAACGACTGTCTCTATCTGCGATTATTATCAAATGATTAAATGGAGCCTATCCCTATTTATTACTAACTAACTTTTACTGTATATGTTTCTTTTTCATTTTGTTTAGAACATGATCAACTGAGAAATTTAGAAAAACATTTTAGTTATTTTTTAATTATAAATTTAGAATTAAGAATTTTTCATAAAA